>MCJB01001880.1:128675-160903 GCA_002018475.1 Nicotiana obtusifolia
AAGTAGATCACTCCTTTAATAGAATTAGGAACATCTAAATTTTGTACAGTTGACCTAGATTCAACACTCACTATTTTTGTATATATGACTGTCGATCCATCTATAAGATCGACAGCCATTACATCACTATAGGTCTAACATCACTATAGGTCTAACTCACCTAGCTATCTAGGTACAGTTGGTCACCAAAAGTGGGTGATAAAGGATGTACACCTTCCCTATATGGAGGTCAGGTCGATGCCCCCCTCCATCATTGTACTTTTTATTATTATATTTATGAAATTCAGCCCTACTGCATTAGAATCTGTACACTGTTAGAACACTATCCAGTGGTATTAGTGTGTTATCATGCTCATTCTGGGGGTGGGATAATAGTGTACGGTGGTATAATGCAGTGAGGTAATTTGTTTTAAAAAAAAAAAAAATTCATCTGGTATTCCTTCATCCCTCAAATCAAAACATGCATGTCCGATTTCCACCATTATTATTCGTGTCCAGAGGTCACTGACCTCTAGACATTAGGGCTTCAACCGATGGGTCTTCATTCACAACGGTCGATTCCTCCACTCTCGTGCCCAGGTAAAAGTTCTTTGTTGTTTTTCCTCTATTTTCTTCTAATTTTAACCCGCCCTATTATCATCATCCACCTTTCGTCATCTTTCACTATAAATATGGCTTTAAATGCCCTCACCTAATAGACATCGATAGACATCAATACACACTCAACACCACTCACATATATACTGAGAAATCAAATGTTCAAGTTTCATCTCCTAAATCTCAATTTCATTAGTTTCTTCTCTAACTTATTATTTTCATTGTTCTTTTCTGGGTGAGTTCAATCACTGTGAGTGGACTGTTGTGAGTTTGTGGTTTCAAATGGCTGAGGATCAACACTTGCTTGGTTTGCTGCCCTGTAGAAGGTGAGTGCATACTGACCTCTTTCTTTACCCTGAATTAATTGTATAGTTTTATGTTCTTAATGTTAATGATGTAAGGTTGTTTTTGTTATGTCCTGTCTTTGCATGCTATTGTAATGACCCGACCGGTAGTTTTGAGTTTTAGCGTTCCATTCGGTGGTTTGAGACTTTGAGTAGCTTGAATTATATATTATGACTTGCTTGTATGGTTGGTTTCAATTTTCGAGCGGTTCGGGATTGATTTAGAAGAATGATTCTCGTTTTAGAAGCTTTAAATTTGAAGAGTTGACCAAGGTTTGGCTTTTGGGTAAACGGATTCGAAATCGGGTTTTGACTGTTCCAATAGGTTCGTATTATGATTTTGGACTTGTACGTATGTTTGGATTTGGTTTCAAAGGTTCATAGAAGAATTCGACACTATTTGTTGAAAATTAATAATTTGAGTAACTTAAGAGTTCATAAATTTGACCAAGAGTTGACTTTGATGTTATTGGACTCCGACTAGTGTTTAGAGACTTTGGATAGATCTATATAGTTGAATTGAACTTGTGTGCAAATTTTGAAAGTAATCCGAAGTGTTTAAGTGTGACACGGACACTCTTTTGAAAGAATGAAGATTTAATAACTTACAAGAAATTCTATTCAGTTTGAGGCTTTGGATAAGTTTGTATGTTATATATTTGTACTTGTTGGTATGATTGGATGGCGTATCGGGTGTATTTTGAAACATTGATTGAGAAACTAGTTACGGATTTGAAGTTTGACCATGGTCAATATCGGACCAAGATTGAGTGCGCGAGTAGGTTTCTAGAGTATTTTATGATTGAAATGCATATATGGTTTGTGTTCGGGAGGTTCTAAATGAGTTTTGGGTGCTAAAACGAAGATTTTCTTATTGCTAATTTTTTCTGGTGTATAAAATTAGGAAAATGCCATTGAAGTTTTCAGATTTCTTTTAAAACTTCAAACATCATATCTCCCTCATTTTAAGGACAAATTGGGTGATTCAAGGGGCTATCTTGGGTGTAATCTCGCAAGGATCGTGTTGGGCTTATCTAACGTAAGTTTCTGGATCATCAAGGACCTGAATCGAGCTAGGGTAGCTACTGCATTTCTTTTCTTGTTTCAGAATTTAGTTACTTTTTCTCAAAAGGTAATGATTGTAACCTCGATTTTAGTGTTTGATTAATAATTTAAATTGGAGAAATTGGAGATTTTAGTAAAAACTTTATAAAACATAAATTGATGGTTTGAAGACCGATTTGAGGTTAGAATTGAATGATTTTGGTATGATTGGACTCGTATCGGAATGGGTGTTCGGAATTTGTGTATTTTGTCGGATTCTGAGGTGCAGGCCTGGGTTAACTTTTTGGGTTGACTTTTCGATTTTCATTAAAGATTGAAGCTTTATTATTTGAAATTATTTCCTATGGCTTTTATTTAAGATATTTAAGTTATTTTAGCTAGATTCAAGTCGTTCCGAGGTTGTTTCACACAGGAAGGGCTTCTTAGAGTATTGATTTAGCTTCTCTGAGGTAAATATCTCGCCTAACTTTGTGTGGGGAAAGTACCCCTTCGGATTTGGGTTGATTGTGCTATTTATGTTATGTGAACGTCGTGTACGCAAGGTGACAAGTGGATACGCGAGCTATATGTGACATTGTAACGACCCGACCGGTCATTTTGTGCAATTGCGCCCTGTTTCCACTTTGATGCTTCACACATATGTGTTTATGATTTTATGACTTACAGGATTGATTATTTTCGTTCCAGGGAGATTTCAGGTTGATTTGGACCCTTTGATTCTTGGTTAGAAGCCTAAGTAATGTTGACCAATGATTGTCTTTTAAGAAAACGACCCCGGAATGATGTTTTGATGGCTCCGATAGCTTCATATCGTGATTTTGGACTTGGTTGTCGGGATTGAATTCAGAAGTCCGTAGGTGATTTGTGTTATTTTGCCAATAGGAAATTTGAAGTTGAAAAGTTAGACCGTGGCTCGACTTTTAGCTATCGAGCCCATAATATAATTTTAGGACTTGGAATAGGTTTGTTATGCTATTTAGAACTTGTCTGCAAAATTTGGTACCATTTGGAGTTGGATTGATAGGATTTAGATGCTTAGTTGCAATTCTAGTAGTTCTTGAGCTTTACTTTGAAATTCATGTGTTTAGTGATCGAATCGTAGTTCTAAATGTTATATTTGTGTTTTGATGTGCGAGCGAGTTTGCATGATGTTTCTAGACTTGTGTGGATGTTTGTCTAAACTTGACACAACTCTTATTTTGTTTTCTAGCTCTTCCTATCTTTTGTGACACTTGTAAACTCAAGAATACTATGTTTGTACTACAAACTAGAAAGATATAGAAACAGGTGTTAAGTTGCGTGACTTCTTCTTCTGCCTTCCAGCCTTCTTATATGAGAGTCTTGAGATCTTGTAATCTTCTTTTTGAGCTAGCTGTTGCAGATTGACCATTGATTGAGGCAAGAATATTCTAAGAGATTTGACCCAAGGTTGCCTTTGAATCCTGCTCACAAGACAGGTTGGATTCAATGATCTCTTTCCTTTTTGCATTCCTGATTAAAGGAGTGATTTGCGGCTTGGCTTGATTGATCAATCACCATAATCTTTTGATTCCTTTTTCCATATTTCTCCTTAATTTACGAACTGGCTTCCCATATCAGTTGCACTTGATCTTATTTCCTTTTGATAGCTTCCCATATCAGCTGCACTTGATCATATTTCCTTTTGATATCATTATCATCCTGATTTCTTGCCATCAAGTAGAATAGATTAGACTTGCACTGTTGTCATCATTAAGACTTAGGTCTAACATGCTCGACGTCTACAGGCCTCGGTGTCACTTTCTGTTTTAGACATATTACTGTTTACTTCTTATCTCAAACAGTATTGTATATCGAGACTATTAGTACTTTACTTGTAGAGCTTATGACTCCGTTCCACCAGATTTTGGGAAATTGTTGGTTATTGTACTGTTGAGTTATTATAATGCTGTAGAGGTTTAATTTGAATTTGTAGTATTATTTTCGCTATTTCTCTATACATGTTAGCTTACCTAGTCATAGAGACTAGGTTCCATCATGACATCCTATGGTGGGAAACTGGCGTCGTGAAATGTTGTTATCAGAGCTCTAGGTTCATAGGTGTTACGAGCCATAAGATGGTTTAGTAGAGTCTTACGGATTAGTACGAAGACGTCTGTACTTATCTTCAAGAGGCTACAGAACTATTAGGAAAATTCTACTTCTTTGATCCCTTATCGTGCGAATTGGTTGACTTCAAAATCTAATTTTTTGACTTTCTAGTCTCTGACAAATGGTGAGGACACGCACTGCTGGATCCGACGATCAGACACCCATGCCCCCTGCTAAAGCCGCGAGAGGTTGGATCGAGGTAGAGGTCGAGGAGGGGCACGTGGTTCAGCTAGAGCACCTGCCCGAGCTACAATAGAGGAGCCACCAGTAGCTCCAATTTGGGGGGCAGGCACCTGAGGTGCCTGTTTCCACCCCTACACTTCAGGAGACTCTCGCACAGTTCTTGAACATGTTTGGTGCTCTAGCTTAGGCGGGGTTGATTCCACTTGCACTAGCCACATCTCAGGCTGGGGGAGGAGCTCAAACTCTTGCGGCCCGTACTCCAGAGTAGTGAGCCCATTTGATTAGGTCCCAGAGGTTATACTAGTGCAGCTTGTTGTCTCGGTTCAGCCCGAGGCTAGGACAGTGGCATCTGAGGAGGAGTATCTTAGACTTGACAGGTTCAAGATATATCATCCTCCTACTTTCAGTGGCTTAGCTTCAAAGGGTGCACAGGATTTTCTAGAGAAGTGCCACTGTATTTCCCGCACCATGGGTATTGTGGAGACAAGCGGAGTTGCTTTCAATACATTCCAGTTTTAGGGGCAGCATATTAGTAGTGGCAGGTCTATGAGGAGGGTGGCCCAGCGATGCAGCTTCACTTACATGGACTCAGTCTTTAGAGATGTTCTTGAGAGAGTTTGTTCCCCATACCGGGATGAATGCTGCACGGAGTTTGAGCAGCTGCGCCAGGGTACTATGACAATGTCAGAGTATGCTACCCGATTCAGTGATTTTTCCAGACATGCGCCTGCCTTGGTTTCTACAGTCAGAGAGCGATTCTGTCGATTTATCAAGCGGCTCAACTATGGTATTAGATTCAGCATGGCTCGAGAGTTAGAAACAGATACCCAATATCAGCAGGTGGTAGAGATTGCATGCAGGTTGGAGGGTATGCGGGTCCATGAGGGAGAGGACAGGGAGGCCAAAGGGCCTCGAGGTACTGGAGGATTTAGTGGTGGCCAAGCTGCAACTACAGCCCGTCATGGTAGAGGCTATGTGAGCCTTCCAGTTCCCTCAACACTTCCATCTTCTAGTGGTGCTCCGGTTATTTCAAGGTCTCAGGTTGCACACTTTGCTCAGCCACTTTCTAGTGCACCTCCTGCATGGGGTACCTTCAGCCGTCAGTCCAGCCGACCAGGCCCAAGCAAGTCCCAGCAGCCAAGCCCACCGAGAGCTTGCTTTGAGTGTGGTGATACCCGTCCTATGATTAGAGTAGTATGTGGGTGCACCTCCACATACTACTCAAGCTCCAAGGATTCGGTCATGTTCATAGACTTCTCTGGCTATGGTTGCTTCCCCAATTGCCATTCTACCCGCACAACCAGCTAGGGGTGGGGGACAAGGGGTAGAGCTCGACCTAGAGAGGGAGGCCAGGCTAGATTTTATGCTTTTTCGGGTAGGACGGAGGCAGTTGCATCACACGTAGTCATTACATGTGTGGTTCCGGTTTGTCATAGAGATGCATCGCTCGTATTTGATCTGGGATCCACCTATTCGTATGTGTCATCTTAATTTGCTCTATGTTTGGATATATCTCGTGATTCTTTGAGTTCTCCAGTTTATGTGTGGGAGATACTATTGTTGTGGACCGTGTGTATCCATCGTGTTTATATGTTATTGGTGGTTTTGAGATCATAGTTGATCTATTGTCACTCAGTATGGTAGACTTTGATCTGATCTCGGGCATGGACTAGTCGTTGCCCTACCATGCTATTCTAGATTGTCATGCCAAGACTGTGACATTGGCTATCCCAGGTTTGCCGTGGTTAGATTGGAGGGGTGCATTGGATTATGTTCCTAGCAGAGTTGTGTCATTTCTAAAGGCTCAGCAGATGGTTGAGAAGGGGTGTGATGCATATCTAGCCTTTATGAGAGGTGTCAGTGCTGATACGCATATCGTTAAGTCAATTCCGGTAGTGAGAGACTTCCCATATGCATTTCCAGTAGATCTTTTGGGCATGCCGCCCGATAAAGATATAGATTTTAGTATTGACTTGTTACTGGGCACTCAGCCCATTTCTATTCCACCATCTCATATGGCTCCATCGAAGTTGAAGGAGTTAAAAGAGTAGTTGCAAGAGTTGCTTGATAAGGGTTTCATTCGACCTAGTGTGTCATCTTGGGGTGTTCCGATTTTGTTTGTGAAGAAGAAAGATGGTTTTATGCGCATGTGTACTAATTATCGGCAGTTGAACAAGGTTACAGTGAAAAATAGGTATCCATTGACGCGCATTGATGACTTATTTGACCAGCTACAGGGTGCTAGAGTTTTCTCAAAGATTGATTCGTGGTCAGGGTATGATCAGCTGAAGATGGGGATCCAGATATTCCAAAGACTACTTTCAGGACTCGGCATAGTTAAACCGAGTCCTTGGGTCATTTGGGCTGACCAACGCCCCAGCAGCATTTATGCACCTGATGAACAATGTATTCCACCTATATCTTGATTCGTTCCTCATTGTGTTTATTGACGACATCCTGGTGTACTCTCGCAGTCGGGAAGATCATGTGCAGCATCTGAGGATTGTGCTCCAGATCTTGAGAGAGAAGAAGTAGTATGCAAAATTCTCAAAGTCTAAATTCTTGTTTTATTTGATGGAGTAGTTCAGAGTTGGTCCAGACCGTCTTCAGCTATTGAGATCCGCAGTTTCTTTGGTTAGGCCGGGTATTATCGCCATTTCGTTGGGGGTTTCTCATCCATTGTTGCGCCTATGACCAGATTGACCCAGAAAGGTGCTCCTTTCAGATGGTCTGAGGAGTGTGAGGAGAGATTTTAAAATCTCAAGAGTGCTTTGACTACAGCCCCAGTGTTAGTGTTGCCTACGAGTTCGGGATCTTAAACTGTGTATTGTCATGCGTCACGTGTTGGCCTTGGCGCGGTGTTGATGCAAGACGGTAGGGTGATTGCCTATACGTCTCAATTGCTGAAGACCCATGATAAGAATTATCTGTTCCACGACTTGGAATTGGCAGCTATTGTTCATGCATTAAAGATCTGGCGGCATTACTTGTACGGTGTCCCTCTTGAGGTCTTTACTGACCACCGGAGTCTCCAGCATCTATTCAAATACAAAGATCTTAACTTGCGGTAGAGGAGACGGTTAGAGTTGTTTAAATTTTATTATATCACTAGTATATATCATCTCGGGAAGACCAATGTGGTGGCTGATACCTTGAGTCGAAAGGCGGAGAGCTTGGGCAGGTTAGTATATCTACCTGCAGCAGAGAAGCCACTAGCCCTAGATGTTCAAGCTTTAGCCAACCAGTTTGTTAGATTGGATGTTTTGGAGCCTAATCGGGTTCTTGCTTGTGTGGTTTCTCGATCTTCTTTATATGATCGCATCAGAGAGCCTCAATATGACGACCCCCATTTGCTTGTCCTTAAGGACAAGGTAATTTCGATTGGAGACGATAGGGTGTTGTGGATGCAGGGTGAATTATCTGTGCCCAATGTGGATGGGTTACGGGAGATGACCCTTGAGGAGGCCCACAATTTGCGGTACTCCATTCATCCGGGTGCCGCTAAGATGTATCAGGATTTGAGACAGCACTATTGATGGAGAAGAATAAAGAAAGACAAAATGGAGTATGTAACTCGGTGTCGAAATTGTTAGAAAGTGAAATATGAGCATTGGAGGCCGAGCGGTTTGCTCCAGAGACTTGAGATTCCCAAGTGAAACTGGGAGCATGTCACCATGGATTTTGTTGTTGGGCTCCCACAGACTCAAAGCACATTTGACGTAGTTTTGCGTGATTGTGGATAGGTTGACCAAGTCGGCCCATTTCATTCCGAGAGTGACTACCTATTATTCAGAGCATCTACCTCAGATCTATACCCGCGAGATTGTCCAACTTCATGGCGTGCCAGTATCCATCATCTTTGACCGGGGAACGCAGTTTACATCGCGTTTCTGGAGAGCTGTCACACTGGTTGAGTTGAGTACATCATTTCACCCCCAGGCGGACGAATCTACGCACCATTCAAATATTAGAGGATATGCTTCGTGCCTGTGTTATGGATTTCGGGGGTTCTTGGGATCATGTCACGCCCCAACCTCGAGGAGCGCGACCGGCGCTCAATAATGTTACCTCGGTGGAGCAAGCCTGCGCAGTGCCATCTACCCAGCTCACCCACAAATAAAGAGAAGGGTACACTTCATTAATTAGTCAGTAAGAAGCTATGTGAACAACACCATTTCATTTCCATTAGTTACTTCCTTAAGTAAATTTTCAAAACAGTACATTGTACGTTCATAGTTAAAGTGGAACAGATGATACAATTACAACATTTTTAGTTTTAACTTTCCCCAAAAACATATACAACCCACACTATGTCTACGGAGCCTCTAACAGGAATAAAAGAGTGATACGACAGTGCCGGCAACAAGGCCCCCGCTATACCTTAAAATGATATGTACAAAGGATAGAAGATACAGGACCCTGAAATGAAGTGGGGGTCACCAAATTAGCTGAGGAGAGGGTGTGCTGCTGTCACTGATCAATACCACCTGCATCTATTAAAGATGCAGCGCCCCAGGCAAAAGGGACGTTAGTACATATGGCATAGTACTAGTATGTAAAACTAAACACCTCTCAATAGAACGAGCAACAGTAAACGGAGAACAAAACATGATATTAATAAAAGACTCAAAAAGTATCAAAGTGTCAAATTAGGGAAAACGTAAATTCAAGTAGGTTTCGGTAATTTAAGTTGGGAGATCGTTAGCACCTATAGCACCGTATTTTAGCACGGAGTCCTATCTCAGCCCAACTGGCTAAGCCATCTCACCCCGAGACGTACACTCAAAATACCACCATGCGCGCGGCATGGCATCCGATCGCAGCCCGATCGGCTAAGCCCTCTCACCACAATGTCGTATGGGTCGACATTACATCACATCTAGCTAGCAATAATCTCATCCCATTTAAGGGGAAAACATCTCAACACACCAATCTCATCCCATATAAGGGGAAACAATCTCATCACATTAACACGGGGATTTACCCCTCAATCACTCCTACACCGGCACGTGTAGTTTCTGGGTTACGTTGTTCTGACCTACCCTTCCTCGGTGGCTAATCAATACTCCCAAAGCATTTGTTATTAAAAGTATTTACCACTCAATTCATATTCTTTTACATGTCATTCATTTTATTGACATCATTGGCCATAACGCTATCATTCTTGGCAAATTGGTCGTACTTCATAATTCAAGCTCACTATTTCATTTTCAATCATTATCAGGGATAATCAACAAAAAGGCCTTTAAAATTAAGACTTTAATCACATAAGCAAATTAGGGTATTAGGCACACATGATCTCTTATACAATTTGATGTGATCACTTTCATTTAGACTTGACTTGAAGTCATAACATTTTAATACATACTCATACTTCAAATACTCTCCCGAAGAATAGCACAATTTAATAAGAACATTTTGGAACACCATTTGAACATATTCATATATATACATCATCTGAAGCCAAACTTATTTAGAAAAATCAATTCTTAATGGACAACTCAGGACTTACAATATCATCATGGGAATTCAATTCTAAGAGAGATGTTTAGCCAACATACCTTTCCTTGAGCCCTTTTAATTTACTAAAATGTTCCAGAGATCCTAGTCACTTTGATCTATTTAGAGATATAGCAAAATTGAACACAAATTAGGAAGGAGATCATAATTCTAGCTCACTTGAGCATTTTACCGAACATTAGGCGTGCATTAAGGTTTTAAGGTCCTCCTATGGTGGATTCTGCCACCCCACTAACCAAACTTCACCCCAAAGAGCTCAACAATGTCCCACTACCCTAGATGGTACATAAACAACTCCCACACCCAAGAATTGCTTTACTAATTATCCAATTTTAGTTAAATTCCGAAATTAAGGGTTAGAGTGTAGAATCTTACCTTTTAGTCGAAGACCTTGTGAGTTACCCTAGAGAAATCTCCAATGTTTGAACAAATATTAATGAACAAATGACTTGGAACTCCTCTTCACACTCAAGACCACCTTCCTCTCTCTCTAAAATGTGAGTTTGAACCTTCTAAAATGACCCTTAACATTGTTTTATAAGAACAGGGTCGGGTTTATAAAATCAAAAAAATGAACCTCAGAAACACAATGGATATGTAGTCCGCAAATTGGCAGCACAATTGGTGCCCCTAAACTGGAACATACAGGTTGGGTCTGCGGCAATTCTAGGGCCTGCAGACCTATTCTGCGGTCGCATAATGCACCGCAGATCTGTTCTGCCGTCGCATAATGCACCGCAGACTTTCCTCCAAACTTGCCTAGCTACTGATTCAATCTGCGGTTACTCTACGGCCCATAGAGTGATTCTGCGATCTCATAGTGGGTCGCAGAAATATCTTTTTCTACCAAAATTTTTTCTTTATTCCCCATCGCATTTTTCAACATAAAAAGTCTGTACCGCGGAACATAGTGTACTTCGACACCATGAAATCTCGCGTTTTAGGTAAAATGTTTACGGGGCCTTACAGATCAGTTCTTGCTGCTTGTGGAGTTTGCCTACTACAACAGCTACCAATTGATTATTCATATGGCTCCTTACGAGGCCCTATATGGGAGACGGTGTCGTTCTATATTTGGTTGATTTGAGCCGGAAGAGGCTAAGTTATAGGGCACAGATTTGGTTTGTGATTCCTTGGAAAGGATCAAGTTGATTCAGGATCGGCTTCGTACAGCCATGTCTAGCAAAAGAGTTATGCTGATCGGAAGGTTTGTGATGTAGCATTTATGGTTGGAGAGAGATTTTTTCTCCGGGTTTCACCTGGCCTACAAGCTTGCATTGCCACCTAGCTTATCTGTATTTCATCCGCTGTTCTATGTTTCTATGCTCCGGAAGTATAGTGGTGATAGTCCAATTGGACAAAGATTTGACTTATATTGAGGAGCCGGTGGCTATCTTGGACAGACAAGTCCAGAAGTTGAGATCAAAGAATATTGCTTTTGTGAAGGTTAAATGGAGGGGTCATCCAGTAAAGGAGGCGACCTGGGAGACCGAGCACGACATGTGGAGTCTTTATCCTCATCAATTCATCACTTCAGGTATATCCTTATGCACGTTCGAGGACGAATGTTTGTTTTAAGACAGGGAGAAGATAACGACCCGACCGGTCATTTTGTGCAATTGCGCCATGTTTCCCATTTTGATTCTTTACACATGTGTGTTTATGGTTTGATGACTTACGGGGTTAATTAGTTTCACTCCAGGAAGATTTCGGGTTGATTTGGATCCTTTGATTCTTGGCTAGAAGCCTAAGTTGTTTATGTTAACTAATAGCTGACTTTTCTGAAAACTACCCTAGAATGGTATTCTGATGGCTCCGATAGCTTCGTATCGTGATTTCGACTTGGTTGTATGCCCGGAATTAAATTCGGATGTCCGTAGGTTGATTTGTGTTGTTTTGCCAAAATTTGGCAATTTGAAGTTGAAACGTTAGACAGTAGGTTGACTTTTAGCTACCGAGCCCGGAATGTAATTTTGGTACTTGGAATAGGTCCGTTATGCTATTTACACCTTGTCTTCAAAATTTGGTACCATTTGGAGTTGAATTGATAGGATTCGGACGCTTAGTTGCAATTCTAGTAGTTCTTGAACTTTACTTTGAAATTCATGCATTTTAGTGTTCGATTCGTAGTTATAGATTTTATATTTGTGTTTTGATCGCACGAGCGAGTTTTTATGATGATTTTAGACTTGTGTGAATGTTTGGTTTGGAGCCTCGAGGGCTCGGATGAGTTTCGGATATGTATCGGAGTGCTTTGGATCGAAAACCAGAAATCTGTTGTGCATCAGCCTCTAGTGTCGCATTTGCGAACACCAGGCTTACAATTGCGACCTTGGAAGGGGATCATATGTATCGCAATTGTTATGCCTAGGTCGCAATTGCGAAGGTGACTTGAGCTGAGATAGGTTCGTATTTGCGGCAATGAGGGGAGTAGGGTTTGCATTTGCGAACCCATCTTCGCATTTGCGAGAAATTCCCTAAGCCTGTCACTGCCACAATTGCGAGCTTTTCTTCTCAATTGCGAGGGTTCGCAATTGCGACATCTGCAGCTGAACATAAGGTTGGAAAGTCAGGATTTCACCTTATTTCTCTCATTTTAGAACCCTAGACTCGTTAGGAGGCAATTTGGAGAGGGGATTTTCGTCTACAAACATTGGGTAAGTGATTCTAATCTATTTCCAACTATATTTCATCAGTATATCTTAAATTTAACATCAAAATCATGTGAATCAAAGTGAAAATTTGTGACACTTTGTCAAGTTTTTGAAAAATAAGAATTTGAGTTTTGAGAGTCAATTTGAACTCGGATTTTGAAATAAATCACATATATGAACTCGTGGGGTTATGAGTATTCATAATCTAGCCTTGGACTAGGGTTTTTATCGGGCAATCCCCGAGTTGATTTTTGTTGACTTTTTGGGAAAGTGTAAAGATCATAGATTTATCTACTGTAATTGTTTTCCCTTGCATTGTTTGATTATATTAAGTCAATTTTGGTTAGATTTGAACCGAGCTGAAGCAAATTTTAGGGGAAAGGCTATTTTCAAGGGTTGAGTTGGCCTAGTTGAGATAAGTATCTTGCCTAAATTTGTGTGGAAGAACTACCTCTTAGGATTTGGGATTGATTGTGTCATTTATGCTATGTGAAAGCTGTGTACCCAAGGTGACGGGTGGGTACACGGGTTATATGTGGTATTTGACTGGTCTACCTAGAACCTTTCCATGCTTTAATTAAATTATCATATCATGTTCTAAATTCTCATAGTCAATCTACTTTTTCTTGTGTTAGCCTATCATTACATGCAAAAGACTTTGTTAACACTTGTTCTACATCTTACTTGATGTTTTGCTCTTATGCTTTAGATGCCTCTTTCATTGTTAGATGTTATCTCTTCCATTGAAGATTTATCATTATTATATGTTATTGTTACATGTTATCCCTTCCATTGTTGATTCATCATTATTTAAAGTCATTGTTACATGTTATCTCTTTCTTGTGAGTTATTCTTATTTGATAGTTACACATTATCTCTCTTATTGTTGAGTTATTGGTGCCTCATCATGTTGAGCCGAAGTTGTTATTGTTGATATATCCTTCTTGTTGAGAAAGCTACATTCATTTTTATTATTGACATTCTTGTACAAATTGTGGTTAAGACATGCGCTATGTGGAAACATTGATATTGTTTATTATTGGCAAGTTGTGGCATATAGGCACTTGTGGTGCGATTTGTTATTGTGATGTGATATTGATGCGCAAGCGGCGGTATATGGATAGGGGTTAATGTGCATGCAACGGCATAAGGTGGGACTTACGTGCGTGTTGCTTGTATGAGAATTACTTGAAGCCAAGCGGCGTCATAAGGTGGGCTAAAGTGCATGTAGCTATTTCGGGAAAAATATTTTCAAAACTATTTAAACGTAAGGCTCACGCAGTGGTATAAGGAAAGATTGTAATTGAAATTGAGAAATATGAATACAAGGTAGTACCTCGGTTGTGATTCTTGTTGTATACGAGGCGGTACCTCCTTCTTATTATGTACGAGGCGCTACCTCATCCGTGACTCTTGTTGTTTATCTTATGTTATAAAGAGTTATTGGTGAAATACTCATTGTTGCTTTAATTCTTCCTTGTCTTATCAGTTTGGATCCGTATTTGACTTGGGTGGTTCTCTTATTAAATGCTTCCATTATGTTATCTCTAGGCTTATAATTCCGGTGTTAGTTTATGTCAACTTGTTCGTATCAGTTATATCTCCGCCTGCCATTACTTCTCGTTATTATGTTTTTATGTTGTTATTTATATCCTAGTAGGTGTCTTGACCTGGTCTCGTCACTACTCTACCGAGGTTAGGCTTGATACCTACTGGGTACCGTTGTGGTGTACTCATACTACGCTTCTATATATTTTTGTGCAGATATAGCTACGTCTGCCTGTGTCGGACGCTAGAGGTTGATTGAGTAGCTGCTTCTGGAGACTTCAAGATATACCTGCTCGACATTTGCAGGCCTCATAGTCACCTTCTGTTTTAGACATATTATTGTTTACTTCTTGTTTCAAACAGTACTGTATATCGAAGCTATTAATACTTTTCTTGTAGAGCTTATGACTCTGTTCCACTAGGTTTTGGGGAAGTGTTGGTTATTGTACTATTGAGTTATTATAATAGTGTAGAGGTTTAATTTGATATTTTAATTTTATTTCTGCTATTTCTCTATGCATGTTAGGCTTACCTAGTCTTAGAGACTAGGTGCCATCACGATGTCCTACGGTGGAAAACTGGGGTCGTGATAGGTATTTGACCGGTTTAGGTTATCTAGACCATTTTCATCCCTTTACTTGAATTATCATAACATGTTTTACCTCTCATTGTTAATCTACTCTTACATGCTCTATTTGACATTGTTAGCATTTGTTCTACCTCTTACTTGTTATTTTGCTCTTATATGCTTTAGTTGAAGTTATTACCTTCCATATTATCTTGTTACCCTCTTAATTGTTGAATCACTTTTAATTGAAGTTGTTATTTGGTGGAATATCATCTTGATGGGTAATGTGTTGAAGTTGTATTAGCTGTTATCACATTGAGTCGAAGTTGTTAATTGTTGAGATACCTTTCCTTGTTAAGAATTCTCATTCATTTTGTTATTGTTGAAGTTCTTGTACACATTGTACTCGAGCCATGACCTATTTGTTGTGGAAAATTAGTTTTGTCGACTTTGTGGCAAGTTGTGGCATATGGGCACTTGTGGTGCGAGTCGTGATTGTGTTGTGATATTGATACACATGGGGTGGTATAAGGCTAGGGGTAGATACGCATGCGTGAGATAAGGTGGGCTTGATATGGTTGTTGCTAGTGAGGGAACTACTTGAAGCCACGCGGTGAGATAAGGTGGGCTAAAACGCGTGTAGCTATTTCAGGAAGGTAGTTGGAGACCTGGCGCTCTTTGTTCCGGTATAGTCTATTGAGGTTAATGAAGAATTGAATTATGAGGAGATTCCGATTTCCATTCTTGATAGGCATGTCCGGAAGTTGAGGAATAAAGAGATTGCCTCTGTGAAAGTGCTATGGTGAAACCAACATGTTGAAGAAGCCACCTGGGAGGCTGAGGAAGAGATGTAAAAGAAATACCCTCATTTGTTTGTATAACTAAGTAGATGTGTTTTGAAAGAATGATTAAGAGCTTACTTTCTACGAATTACGTTCAACTTGTGCAATTTATGTTAAAGATGCTCCTCTTGGTAATATAATGCTTACGAGATTATGGTTGGTGTTATTTTCATGCTATGTAATGTCATTGGATTATGAATATGTCACTAGAATTGGTTTTTGTGGTTCTCTGACAGGTGAATAGGCCCAAATACAGGGGAGACTCTACCGATATTTTTAAAAATTTGGGGAATTAGTCAAATTTGGAATGTGGTGTGTGAGAGAAGGCATGTTGGTGTTCGTAGGCGGACTCTATTCATCATTCGAGGACGAATGATCCTAAGCAGGGGAGGATGTAAGGCCCCGTAAAACATTACCAAGAACTCGAGGTTTGTAGTGTTGAGGTAGGCTAATGTGTTAGAATGTATTGTGAAGTTAGTGGGTTGCGCAAAGCATTATGGAGTTAGTGGAAAAAATTTTCCAGAACATGGAGTTTCTGCGGTCCATTATGCGACCGCAGAACCACTCCGCGGACCGCAGATTAGCCGCAGAGTGGGACAGGAGAAACCCACATTTTGGAAGGTCATTTTGCGGCCCATTATGCGATCGCACAACCATTTCGCCGGCCGCACTTCCCTTGTAGAACCAACATGAGAAAATTCCAAAGGGAGATTTTGCGGTGCATCATGCGACCGCATAACTGTTCTGCCGATCGAGAATGCCCGTAGACTTGATCAGGACAACCCAGTTTTTGCGACCATTTTTGCGGTCCACTTCGCAGACTACATATTTGTTTTGCGGTCCAGTCTGTAATCGCTGACCCGGTTTGGAGGCTTAAATTTGAGTAAATTTTACCCGACCCCATTTTTTAAAAAACGGCCTTGGGGGTTATTTTGGCTAGTTTAAACGGCTATTTTAAAGAGAGGAGGAGTGTTTTAGAGAGGGATCAAGAAGCTCCCACCATCCTACTAATCATCCCTTGCTCAAGCCTTGGAATTCAATAAGGAACGCTCTCAAGGTCTCCTTCTAAGAGGTAAGTCTTTACTCTCTAGCTCTCAACTTTGGAATTGGGCTGAATATGGGTAGTGGGAGGCATGAATCTAGGGTTGGAAGTTAGTCATTATGCATGAATGTTCTAAAAATGGTGGTATGGAAGTTGTTGAACTGATTTGAGTTAAATATGGACTAGGGAATTAGTTGTGAGATGTAGGATTCCTATCATAGGGCCTTGTAGTCAAATTCGCACACCTAGTGTTCGATAAAACGCCTAAATGAGCTGAAACCATGAACCCTTTCCTAATTATGGGTCGATTTTGTCATATCTCTAATAGATTGAAGTCGTTAGAAGCTTCGGAACGTTATAGTAACCTATGGGAATCTCAAGCGAAGTATGTTGGCTAAACTCTTTATCAGATTCCTCCAATCGACTATGGTTGATCAAGTTCCTATTTCCGTCATTAATTTCTGCTTCTATGGTTGGCTGGTCCAAATTCGTATACGTTGATTCATATTCCGATTGTATAATGCTATGCTCCTCGTTTATGCTTATTCCCCGACGTGTTTTGAATTATTACATGTCTATAAGCTGAAGATATAGTTTTTCTGAATGTTTCAAATATCCTTAAATCTTTTAAGGTGATCCTTGAAAGGAAATGAAAATTACACTTGTGGCCAATAGTGCCAATGAAATGAAAGGATGTGTGAAAGATTATGAAATGAGCTGTAACTCCTTTATATGATAAATATTTTAGGAGTATCATTTAGTTGTCGAGGAAGGCTAGGTTGAAATAACCTAATCCCGAAACTACACATGCCGGTGTAGGAGTGATTGAGGGGTAAATCCCCATGTTAATGTGTTGAGACCATTCCCCTTAGTTAGGACGATATTGATGTGTTGAGATTATTCCCCTTTATTGGGATGAAATGATTTCTAGCTAAAGATGATGTCGACCCACACGGCATTGTGGTGAGATAGCTTAGCTGACCGGGGAGAGATCGGATGCCATGCCGCGCACATGGTGGTGTTGCGTTTGGATGTCAAGCCTCATACTTTAGGGTGAGATGGCTTAGCCGATCGGGCGGAGATCGGACTTCTTGCTATAAGCACGATGTTTTATCGGTGCTAAAGATCTCCCAACCTAAAATATTGATTTTACTTGAAGATTTACCCTACTCTTGACTTGGTATTGTATTATTATTTGGTTTTTCTCTCGAGAGGATGATTAGCCTTAAATACTAGTACTATTCCATGTGTATTAATGTCCCTTTTGTCAGGGATGCTGCATCTTTAATGGATGCAGGTGGTTCCATAGCAGGCGACCTCGATCAGTGATAGCGGTACACCCTCTTCTCATCTGACTTGGTGAGCCCCACTTCATATCGGGATCTTGTGTCTTTTTCTTCATGTGTAAAGTGTTTTGAAGTATAGCCGAGGCCTTGTCACCGGCACTATCGTATTACTCTATTGTATCAATTAGAGGCTCTGTAGACGTAGTGTGGGTTGTATTTTGATTTGGTGTAAGTTAAACTAGAAATGTTCTACTTGTAAAACATATTTCCACTTCTAATCTACGAATGTGTAATATATTTTAGAAATCGTGAATGAACTAATTAATGGTAATGAAATTGGTGTTGTGCATGAAATCCTCTCATTGTCTTATTAACGGTATACATATTCACTTTATTCATGGGTAAGGTCGAGTAGAAGGCATAGAGTAAGCTTGCTTGACTGGGATATCTCGGTTGAGCGTTGGTCGCACTCCCCAAGGTCGGGGCGCGACATAAAGTTACTTGTATAAGTGAATCACTATGCTGAACCACCTGGGGGTCTGATAGAAGAGACACAACATAATCATCAATTTGGAGTGGTATTTCTTGGTTTGGACCTTGACGTCTAACTTCAGCAATGCATTGGGGAGCTTGAACAACACTTTGCTCGTTTGAATTATTAGTTAAATTTTCAGTGGTATTACGTCGAGCACCTGGTGTATGTAAGTTCGCAGCTTTGGTCTTTTGCATTGTTGTGGAAATTGGCTCATTAAGGCTGTTGTTTGATAGGTTGATATCAATCTCCCCATCAATTTGTATCGATTGACCTTGGCCTCGGCCAATTTGGACACTTGTAGCATCATGTCCGGCCAATTGGTGGTCATTGGCAGTGTTCATATCATCGGCGACGACGATTTCAGCGATGGAATGGCCTGAAATTTGGTGGGTCACTTGTATTTGGGCTGGAGAACAATCTCCATGGTTTGGAATCACAAGATTTGGCTCAACGAACTGAGATTTTGTAGAAGAGCCCAGACGATTTTTTGCTACAATTATTGCTCCACCATTTTTGAAATCTATAGCTGTTGGTAGGAGGGTGCCCAGTTGGGTTTTGTGCATAGTGGTAAGGCGCCTCTTTTGAGCCTGGTCTGGTGGTTTTCCACTACCGAACAGTGGAGTTGTATGCATTTCGTTGTGACAAAGTTATTGTTCCCGCGATTCGTTTGTATAGAGAGAAAATTTGGTATTTTGGTGGAGCCTTTGAGGTTTTACTCTTCCACTTGATGTTGGTGCCATTATATGTGTGACATGGGTTGAGCTTAGTACTGTAAGATGTGAGCATTTGAGACTTGAGTAATTGATGACTGATCTTGGGGCCATAGAGCCGATTTGATACTAATAGTGAGGTGATGCATGCGCCAGGCCTCACATTGGGTTGAGTGGTAATGATTGTAAGGTTACGCGTGCACCAGGCACATAATTGGACTAAATGATATTGATTGTTGACTTAGATCCGATCAGTACTTGGGCTAGGACCCGCCCCTACAGAGTTATATATTAACTTGTGGGTGTAGACACACGGGACATATATGTGCTTGGTGAGGGACTTATCTCAGGCACCCATACAATACTGAGTGTGGTTGTGTTTGATGATTGAACGGTATTTGTGCCAGGCACTATACATGTTCTGAGGTTAGGTTTACTTGATAATTTAACTGCAATATTGTTGATTATGTCATGTATACTTGTCACATAGGTATAGAGTTGTGTTTCTCCCTCATGCTAATTGGTACTTAATGACTCTATTTGATGTATGGAACTTAAAATTACAGTTAAATTGATATAACTATATTTAGGTGATTTCTACGGAAGAATTTATACCTTAACTGTTATTCTTGAAAAGCAGGCTTATTTCTCCTCTTATTGTGAAAAAGTTGAATTCTCTTAGTTGAGCTACTTTCCTCTTGTCGTTATTTTACTGTTATTGTTATTGTTGGCTATTGAATTATAAATATTGGGCCTTGCCATGCTCGTCACTACTTTCAGCCCGAGGTTAGGATTGTTACTTATTGAGTATATGGAGTCGGTTGTACTCATACTATACGCTGCTTGGCCAACGATTTCCTTAAGGTCTGATATACCTTGGACAAAATTTACCTTTCTTAAAGAATCACATAACATCCTCATGGTGAAAATCCTGAGAAGAACCCGTCCACTTTCTTCAAACTCAAAATCTCTACGTTGAACACCCGAACTAAACTTTTGGCGACCTTCAACCTCCTCCTCCTCCTCCTTAGTCTCAATGTGTTTGAATGAATATATCCATAGAGGCTCATGCCCAGTATGTTTAATCATGGAGTGATACTTTTTACATGTTTGAACCTTCAACCCCCGATAGATTAATACAAATTGGAACATTTAAGTTTGAGATTGTGCTGGAATTGTTCAAGAATCCGTAAAAGTGTTGGGTAGTGACGTTTTTAGGAGTTATATCCTAGTAAGTAACAAGGTAGAGATGGCATAGTTAACCAACGCGATAAAGTCATTGATTCAACTGAAGGAGACCTAGAGTCAACTAGTACATAAGGATAACTTGAGAACCATGTATATGATCCCAAGATGTAAAAGTAATGAGTCGTCTTAGACATGTGATATATCAGAGGCATGACCAGGATGATAAAGACAATGGCATAGGTCGATTTTTGGGGACGGGGAGTCATGAATGAGACAGTGATTTGTTCCTCATGCCATATGCGCCCAGTTTGGCAATAATAAGTCTATGGAGAGGTAGCCAAGAACGTCAAATAAGATGTCTCCTTCAGTGTAGGGAAAATCAGTTGAACTCGAAATGAGAAGATTCTTGCACCATGAATGTTATAGAGATTTCAAAAATCCATGAAGTTGTGTTACGCTCTTAATAACACTTGACACAAGGAACCTACGCCCCAAGCCCACGAGGTTAAAAAAGAGGTTGAGAACTTGTAAGGTTATTATTCCGGCTACTTAACCTTTCTCAATAGTTGATCTTATACAAGAGGACTAGAGATACTATAGACTTGTCCATCAAGTTAATATGTTCATGATGTGTGCCAAAATCTGAAACATCTACCTGAAGTGGGGAGGAAAAGGTCACGGTAAGTCTAATTATGTTCAACCATACACGAGTGAGACTATTTAGTTAGGACACCCTAATGTTGGAATGAAATCATGCATTGGTTAGAGAGGTTAATGTGATGCTCCAGAGGGAATTGTGAACGATAAACCCTCATCCACCCAAGGATGTGGAATGCTAGAGAAAGTAAATCCTCCACACATGACAATGGCATAGTAAATGATCCTAGAAGGCGAGTGTTAAGGATAGTAGAACCGAGGGAGGCACAATAGAGTAATCATGGAAGGTTTGTGAATCTTCATGATGAGTTTGCCACGGGTTTTGTGACTTGGAAAGTACCTTGATGCTAATGAAGGATGGGAAAAAACATGAGAAACATACATGATGCCATGATAACCCTAAAAGTTTATTCGATCTTGGCGGAGAGCCTATTAAGGATCCTATGAGAAAGGAAGTGTTAAAGGGACTCATGGAAGGACACGATCTCTCATGGTTATCCCAAAAAGTGTCGGGAGAATAGCATAATGAGTTTACTAACTACGGAACACAATCAAAACATGTTGTAGAGGTGTAAAGAGAGACTGGACAATTGTTATGAGCTAGGCATGTTTCTGCTATAATAACTCTCAAGTTGCAGTACCCGAACACATCATGGGCAACTACAATACTAGGAACGAGGTGAGTTACTTACTGAGGAATGATCTAAGTGGACTGAATGTTATACTGAAATGGAAAAACAAAAGATCTTCCTATGATGAATTTGCGAGGGTCTCAAATTTCAGAGAAACCTTATGCGGACAAGTGACTCCTTCGATTGACATGTACACATAGGATAGGTGCTGAGATATGCTCTATGTTACCAGACAGTGAAAAGGATCCATGATAATATTCACAAAGGGAGTAAAGTGATTCCTGAAATCCTATGAGCCACATACACTAGAGAGAGAGAGAGAGAGAGAGACAGAGTGACTCAAGACAGATCTCAACACTAGGATACTTTACATTAGATTCGATGCAATGTAGGTCAATATTATGATGGTTCGTGGATAAGTGAGAAGATGTTATCCATTTGAATCAGAAGGTTCTATAAGAAATTCATCAGGTCTAGTCCTTTGTTGAGAATTTGGGGAAGCAAATGGGAAGTATTAACGTAGGGATATAACTCAATTCAAGGAAATCATTATAGATCTCAATTCCTCAAGAGGTTGTAAGTAAGAGAGTTGTGGTAAAGAGGCTTCACGAATAATGTGTCTTGTTCAAAAGGTGGGTACACGCAATGTTTTATGATTCAGTTTCTTGTTAAGACAACAATTATGTTGGCTCTTCAATATAGATGCACATATACAACAAGGAAAATTACGTGGTGTTCATAATGATGCAGCAAGGAGTGACTTAATTGGTGACTTTAGGTTGTCGGGGCAGTGCCTTAACTGATGCCCCTTGACTCCACATCCATAACATACATTGGTACCAGCGACATACCCCCGAATGACATCTTCTACACTTCTTGCAACGAGGATGAGATCCTCTAAGCTGGCTCCCCCCACTTACATAATGTTTACCCTTTTTTCTTACCTCACAAACTTCCCTCCTATCCTCCCTCCAGGCCCCCATGGCAGGAGTAACAATCTTTGTACCGGCTTGCTTTGTGGGCCTTTAGAATTGCCCAAGATGGCCACCCCTAAAATGCTCCTGAGTATACTCGCGACACAGCACCAAATGTTCCCTCCAGCATATTGCGCAGACTGGGCTGGGTGTACCCAACCTAGGGCATTTGTTCTTCTTGTGCCCCCTCTTTCCATAACCATAACATATTTCAAGAGTCATCCTACATATCCCTAAGTGGTGCTTCTTACAAATCGAGCATTTCGGCTTATTGGTACAAATAACCCTCTTTCGTTTCCTAGGTGCTCGCACCACATGATCCAGTGATGTGGTAACATTGATAGGAACAAGGGAAATTCCCCTAGCAACTAGTTCTTCCAATCCCTCCATGGCTCGACCTATTTTTCCAACGAACACTTGTGCAATCTCCCTCAGTTTCAATGGCGGGGTCACCCCTTCCTTGCTGCTTCGAACTCCAGGACTACTTATTTGGAAAAGGAGACATGATGAGGAAATTAGCTTCCTATCTTGAGCTTTATCACACGATCATAGAGTATCAATGAAGGTTGACATTCCTAAATGTCCAAGTAGCCTCCGAATTATAGATGTGGTCGAGAACACACCGATAAGGACTCTACTAGTCACGGGTCAGAGACATCCTAGGACACTTTAATACCTTAGGCTCTAACACCAAGCTTGTCACGCCTCGACCTTGGGGAGCGCGATCAGTGCTCGATCGAGACATCCCAGTCAAGCAAGCCTACTTGATGCCTTCTATCCAACCTTACCCATGAACAATTTAAGAATCAGTAACAAGAAATAGACGTGTGAAGAGTAAAGTCTTCCACATTATTTTTCCATTACTCAAAGGAGCTTCATTTACAATTTCCAAAATATTACAAGTTCATAATTACGAGGAAAAACATGTTTGACAAATACTAACACTTCTAGGTCAATACCCAATATTGAACACCACTCACAGCATGTCTACAGAGCCTCTAAGTATAACAGAAGAGTAGTATGGAAGTTCCTGCGATAAGGCCCCGGCTATACCTCAAAACACAATGTGCAAATCAAATGTCATAAGATCCCAAAGTAGAATAGGGCTCACCAAGTCTGCTGAGTAGAGGGTAACTGCTAACGAGGATCAAAGTTGCCCGCTGACGAACCATCTGCATTTTCATTAATGATGCAGCACCTCCAGCAAAAGGGACATTAGTACATATAGAATAGTACTAGTATGTATAGCTAAATATCATCTCATGAAATAGAATGCCAATATAAAAGGAAATAGGAATGAAATCAACAAGTGAGAACCAATGATATCCAAGTGCCAAGTTAAAACATAACAATTCTCAAAATAAGAAATTAATATTTTTGGTTGGGAGATCATTAGCCCCAGATCATCACAACATACATGAGGCATGGAGTCCAATCATAAACTCGATCGGCTAAGCCATCTCTCCACGAATCAATATGGATTGACATGGTGATACGAACGAAATGTGATATTAGAAGGAGTAACCACCATACACGCGACATGGCTTCCGATCACCACCCGATCGGCTAGGTCGTCTCCCTACATATGCGTGTGAGTCGACATCCAACCCAAGGCCAAAAACAATCTCATCCCAATCAAGGGGAATAATCTCAACACATCAATCTCATCCCAATGAAAGGGAATAATCTCAATCAACTCCTACACCGACACGTGTAGTTTCGGGTGTGGGCCCTTACAACCCACCCTTCCTCGGTTCGCTAATGATACTCCCAAAAGTATTTTTGTTTTGTGCACAAGGGAAATAGAAATACAAATGCATTCTTCTCATAACCTTTCATATAATATATAGCTTCATTAATACTTTCACTCACTCACAACATCATTATTTTGTTGGCTCTCTTGGCCATACATAGAGTTCTTCATTCATGGCACGTTGGCTGTACTGCATATTCCAAGCTTTCATTTCTTTACTTTCAGAGATTATTATCATAAACATCAACATATAGAATATTACGAAAATCATATCTTTAAGTTTATTAGTAATGAAGGCATTAAACACAATGGATTTCTTTACAAAGAATGGAGCAAAATGATTGGCAATCGAAGCACAAGTTAAAATCTTAAACGAGTAATACACCATTTAATTCTTGGAATAATTTTTCCCAAAAGGGCAATACACAATTTTATCTCATGCTTATGTAAGTACTCAAAACACATTGGAAATACATACAAAGGAGAGCATGATGGTTTACCATTGAAACATGTATTCAAATCATATACATTAGTCGCAACAACCATGTTAGAACATTTTCCCACTATGAGGAGCATAATATGATAAGGAAAGTTTAAACATGACTTGAGTACATAAGCTTTTAGGCAAATCTATTTTCGGAATCAATATGGAATAGTTGGAATGAGAGCTTGAACAAACCATACTTAGAACTTCCGAGGAACTCATGGATTCCAATTCTAGAAAGGGAGTTTAGCCAACATACCTTAAACTTGCCCCTTAATAATACTACGATGGTTCACCACAGTAAACAACTTCAATTTACAACAATGCAACACAATTGCACCAACATTAGCAAGATTTCTATACTTTAAGTCATTTAGACTTTTTATCAAGCATCTAATGTGCATATTTTTCTACAACCTCCTTCAATGGAATTTCTTCACCTAACAACCACCTTCCACACCAATGATTCACCTTACAATCATCTCTAGGTCATCCATAACTTACATTAGCACATGCATGCCCAACATTTCACTCCCAAACCATCAATCTTATCAATTAAACCATTTTATATTCTCTACAACACCAACACAACCTAGGTTAGGCACTTATGGCTTCCAATCACCATCCCATAAGTCCTAACACATATTTCATACATAAATAATCACCATAGATTAATTAGAGATGGTAGAGATATCTCTTATAGTGAAACTCATGAGAATCCCAACTTGTAGTGTTCTTGACCAATTTGGGATTTGAATGGAAATCTATGATCTTTATGATTAATCCTTGTAACATAAGCGTTTAGGATTAGCAATCAACTCAAAATACTCCAAAACTATTACCTTGGTTCATGGGAGGGAAGTATAGGACGGATTACCCTTGATAGAGCAAGCCCTGTCTCAAAGAAATGACTTAGCCACTCTCTCTTCCCGACCTTGGGGGTATTTGGCTCTTACGTGCGCGGCTGTGCACCTGGGCAAGTGACCGCACACCTGGGCGCACATACAAGGCAGACCCCTCTTCTGTGCGCTGCCGTGCATCTGGGTGCGCAAATGGGATAGGTCCAGTAAAATGGCCATAACTTTCTGTAGGAATATCCAAAATGAAAAACGGTTTGATGCGTTGGAAACTAGACTCCAAAAGCTTTAATTGCGTAGGTATATCACCATCTAATTCTTTATATTTTTGGAATTGGCTCCCAACATAGCTTAACTCATTAGACCCTAAACAACTTCCAATATATCTCCTACACTTAGTATCATGATCATATAAGTTATTCCAGTCATTGATCTCTTGTGGAAGGCAAGACGACACTTACGCAACCTGTGAATGTGCTTTATGGCCTCGGACTCATAGAAAATTTGAGGGGCCTCACAACTGTATTTTGGGATCAAACTCTGTATTTAAATTCTGTAGCGCTCATGTACTCGATAACACCAGGTCGTGGGAGGTTTTTCAGTTGTATTGTTGCTATTGACTTCAGTTATTTATATTATTCCGCTATTGAGACTATTTAATACGATTATTTAAGTTTATTTCTGCTTATTGATTGTCGGCTTGCCTAGCAAGCATGTTGGGCGTCATTACGGCTCTTGTGGGATTTTGGGTCGTGACATGTGAGCTAGGGAATTGTTATTCTTTCAAGAAATATAGGCCTCATTATCACGCCTATGTTGGGATGTTGTGCCCTGCTCAGGCTCATCAATGACATTATTCAGAGCCTCAAGAATCTCTTGTGTTTTCAACATGTATTGCATTTTCATGCTCCAAATCTCATAATTTTCATAATTGAGCTTTTCACCTTTGTTAAGCTCTACAAGAATGTTCTTTGAAGCAGTAGACATGTTTCTTGTAAAACACAAAAATTTTACACATTTGAAAAATACAGAGTTTGACAATTAGCATAAATGCACGCATGTTTAATGTTTTGCATACACTTAAATGTGACTTTAGCAAATTGAAAAGTCTAATAATTAAAACATAAATCCTAGAGTCAAAAATGTCTATGTTCCTAATTATCATCAAAAGATAGATGTTTAAATGTATGTCAACCAAATTAACTCAAGCCAAGTCATTCAAATAGAAAATATTCCAACAAATACCTTTTATTTCTCAACTAAACTAGAAGTACATATACAAAATACATACATGTCAATGTTAAACCAAGTAATTATTCTAGATTTATATTTAAATCAGTAGAATATTATGATTAGATTTGCAAAAAATAATTTTCACATATTTCCAAGAACAAATCAAGGAAGAATTCAATAGTTTTACCTAATTTCAGTTAGAAAAAAGAGATATTAATTTTACATAGGCATCTTGAGAGACTGAGTCACATTCTGTATAATACAATAATTTTCTTTTTTTTATTTTCTAAAAGTATCGCAAAAAATAATTATTACAAAATTTACAATCTTAGAATGGTATTAATTGCAAAAAAAAAATTAAATATAATCTATAGAAAAATCAAAAATTTAATGTCACACAAAACCACGTAAATATCATTGAAATGGAGTCTGGGATAGGCCACACTCGCCAAAACGCTCTACTACCGCGACTGGGCTTAGGCAGGCCACACAAAGCAGCCCTTCTTCTCCATTTCGGGAGTCAGCCTAATCCAGGTGCAGAAAAAATAGATTTTTCGTGCCGCAGTTTGCTTCTCTTCCTTTTTTTACTAATTTGATCCAATCAAAATACAAAGTGTCTTCTTAAACGTGTCTGGATTGATTTCAAACACCAATTGCTCAAAAAGTATCAAAAATTAAGCCAAAATATGGACCAAAATAGTAGGTTGGGTGGTGGTGGGTCGCTAGGTTTTCCAGCCAAAAACGTGATTTTCCGGCCTATTCTCGCCAATTAATCATAAGGTTTAGTCCTAATTGTGTTTAAGGACTGATTTGTATCGACAAAAACAAAACAAAGAACAAGGTATAGCAATTTGATCCCTCAACCAAACAAACCCTAATTAGATTTTCATTTAAAATCTTGAAAAAACTTCGACGAAAATCACTTTTAATTTATTTTTTTTATGCTCAAAAACATGCTGGTAACATATTACAGAACGAGTTATGCACAGAAATTGCATGAAACTATAAATAATTGAATTTTAGGATTAAATTCATATTAATTAAACCCTGGAATTTAAAACATCAATTATTCACAAATCGGAAGGGTTTAAAAACCCTTAGGTTTTTGTCACGATCCAAAATACATCTAGTCGTGATGGCACCTAACCCAAACCGCTAGGTAAGCCAACTAATTCAACACAACTCTAACGAAACAACAAGAAACTAATAAGTGTGATAACTGCATTTCCGTACGATAACCCAAGGACTGGTAGTACATGTCATGAGCCACTAAGACTTATATTTACAAAGCTGGTATGAAAATAAATACAACATCTATTTGGAATATACATAAACGGGTTACAAAACTAAAGCTACCAAGGACAAGTGGCAGCTATATCCGAAAAGCATGTACATCTTCAATGCCAGCTCTCGCCATACACAAAAGTATAAGCTCCAAAATTTGCACGCAAGGTGCAATAGTGTAGTTTAAGTACAACCGACCTCATGTACTCACTAAGTAACAAACTTAACCTCAAGTTGAAAGCAGTTACGAGCTAGGAAGAAGGTCAATGTCCAACACAAGCGATCAACAACAACACAAGATATAATAATAATAGTAACAGTAAATAACCCAAAAGACATCATGTCATCTCGTTCACAAATACGGGAAATTAGACATGCTTTACAAGTATAATAGTTAAAGCTCGAATCTTTCATCGAAATCACTAAAATATGAGTTTTATCAGAGAACAGTAATTTTTTTTCAAACTTTCAACAATAGATAAGACTTTTCATTTACAAGTTAGCATGATATCTCAATGAAATCATCAAGTACTTTCACTCTCAGCACACTCAAGGTGACTGGCTCAAATTCCCCTCACCATCACACACAAATAACTCCGCATTGTACGGGTGCCTGGCACAAATACCCTTCATCAAAGCACATATATCTATGTTCTTGCGCTCACTATAATATCATACTCCAGAGTGGCGGATCCTGGATCAAGCGCTAATCAATATCACACAACCCAATCATGGGGCTTGGTGCATGCGTCGCTCCTAATTGGCACTAATTAGCTCAATATGGGTCTGGCGTACGCATCACCTAAAATCAATAATCAATATACATGTTGCAACGTGCAACCCAATCCAAATATCAATCCTTTGCAGCGTTCAACCCGATCTAATATAACTCATAACACGGCTCTATGGCCCACATTAGTCATCAACCGCGCAAGTCTCCATATGCAAATATATCATAGAAACATAATCCAATTATTCAACATGGAATATCACAATGTGTCACAAATTCAGCTCAAACTCGTATCATGCACAATGATGCCAATAACATGTGTGACAGCATATCATAAGTGTATAGAGACAGAGATATAACATGTGGATATAACTATCATGACTGAACAGTATGACTACTCTAAGACAAATAACTCAACATGGCAAAAATAGCCCTATCATGTCTCAAACAATTAAGCAGATAGCCTAGACATGATTTCTAGCATGAATAATAAATCACGTAGTTATACAAATGGAGAACACATGATGTCAAAGAAGCATGATAGCAAAACAAGGCATATAATAGCCTAAGAACTACCCAGATCATGAATACCTCGGTGCACGCACGCACGCCCATCACCTAGCATGCGCGTCACCCCCAACACATCTCAAATATCATAGTGTTCAGGGATAAATACCCTCAATTACAAGTTTAGATATGTTACTTACCTTGAACAAGCCAAATCAATATCGAGCAAGCCAAAACAATACTCTCAAAATGCCATCCGGCATGAATCGGCATTTGAACGGCTCAAACTAGCCAAAGAACCTCAAAATCATCAAATAATGTCATAGAAAACAAACCCAAATGATAAAGATCAAATATTTAATCAAATACTCAAAGTCAACCAAAAAAAGTCAACCTAGCCCGCACCTCGAAACCCAAAAAAATCACAAATTCCGACAACCTATTCAAATACGAGTCCAACCATACTAGTTTCGCTCAAGTCTGACTTTGTATCAATGTTCAGAACCTAATTATTCACTTTAAAAACATTTTAACAAAAACCCCCAATTTTACTTTTAGATTCATATTCAAAATGTCTAAATATCAAAATCGAAGATGGAATCATGTAAAATAGTCAAAACCGAGTCCAAAATACTTACCCAATCAAAATCATGAAAATACCCTACAAGATCGCTCAAATCGAAGCTCTATAACTCAAAATGTGATAAAATAACTAAAACCTTCAAAATAGAGTACTTTATGATCTGCTTCATGGATACCCACCACGATAGCGGGAATATCTTCGTGATCGCGATCATGAAGCACAAACTCGCTGCCAAAGAAGACCCTTTGTGTTCGCATCTCCAATATCGCCAATGCGATGCACAAATCCGTCAAACCTCCGCGAACGTGGAATACAAGTCGCGAACGCCAAGCGCAAAGTACCCAGCAATCAAATGACCTTTGTGAATGCGGTCCCTCACCCGCAAATGTGAAGAAAAAATACTCCTCCAACTCACCCATCTCTTCGCGAACATGATCGCCTATTCGCGATAGCGATGCCTTACCTGACACCAGCAAACCGGCAACACAAAACCCATCTGAAATGATTGAAAACCACCCCGAAATTCACCCAAGCCCCTCGGGACCCCGTCCGAACATACCAACAAGTCAAAAATATAACACGGACCTACTCGAGGCCTCGAATCATACATAATAACATCAAAACCACGAATCATCGATCAAGACCAATTTCTTAAGTTCATAAACTTCAAATTTCAACAAAGCGTCCGATTCAAGCCTAGCCAATCCGGAATGAACCCAAATTTTGCACATAAGTTCTAAATGACATAACGAACTTATTCCAATTTCTAGAACAACAATTCGAATGCGATAACACCAAAGTCAACTCCCAGTCAAACCTATGAACTTTCAAAATCTTCAAATTGCCAACTTTCACCAAATAGAGCCAAAAACTTCTAGGAACATCCAAATGCAAATATGTCCATACACTCAAGTCCAAAATAACCATCCGGACCTAACGAAACCATAAAACTCCGATCCAAGGTCAAATAGGCACAATTTAAACTTGGTCAACGCTTCCAACTTAAAACTCTTAGTTAAGAATCATTCTTCCAAACCAATCCCGAACCACTCGAAAACCAAAATCGACCATCACGCAAGTCATAATTCACAGTGTGAAGCTATTCATGACCTCAAACAACCAAACTGAATGCAAATGCTCAAAACGACCGGTCGGATCGTTACATTCTCCCCCACTTAAACATATGTTTGTCCTCGAACGTGACAATAGCCGTTCCAAAGCCATCAAATCATTGTATAAACTCACCATGTACATACCCATGGGTGATCCCACGTCATCCTGATCCCTATAAGCCTGACAACGCAACCTAACTGAAGATCCTTACCTAAACCTTAGTCCATAAACCTTAGAATCAAATCTCCCACATCTGGAATCCATTATAAGACCCGATTCTCACATTTGAACAATGTGCAAGTCTAAACAAGTTGTATCAAGACATAACCATATCCTGAGATATTTCCACATAATAACCCATAACTCAGATACTTCTAGCAATAACTTCCAATCACAATAGCTGCTCAATAACAAACCAGGTACCGATAGCAAACCCCATATCGAATAAAACCTTGTTCTAAACCTTAGTACATTCCACTAATGAAAGAAACATGCAGATACTCTTAACAACTCATCAGATCAATAAGTCGTGGAGCTCTCTCACCCGTCAAGAACCATAGTCAAATCCTAAGATGACTAGTGACATCATCTCATCTCCAAACAAACCTCAATTAATTTCGATAGTACTTATCCCAGGTTCTATAACCTCATCTCATCCAGTACAAGCTGCTCGACGGACGTGTCACACTAATGCCACCTAGAGCCATATACCATTCAATCCATGCACCGAACAAATAACAAATTGAATGTAACCAAAGATGGAAAAAGGATCAAATGAGAGAACTGCCCTACAAGCGCAATAGATATCACCCCAAAGTGCAATGCTATAAACCCATCACACAAAGGAGAATCAAAACACATAAAATAAACACAAAGGAACATACGCATGGAATACCTCAAGCCATAATGCTCAAAATCGATAACCATATGTATTTCGATAACAAACAAGCGAAGTGCATGACCATAACCATGGAGAAACAAAAAGAACAATATACCACAGACATGAAGACCATATCCAAGGCGCAATCTATCATTTAACACCCCAAGAACTATCTCACTCGAATTTTGCCACAAAGCTTAACAAAAAACACATCATGCGTGCAAATAGTCAACAGTTCTCACAACTCATCGTAGCGTAGAAGATTAACACATGGAACATGTCAGAACACGAATAAGATCAACTCTATCCGATGACACCCCCCCCCCCCC
>MCJB01001880.1:160923-181412 GCA_002018475.1 Nicotiana obtusifolia
CCCCCCCCCCAAACACTCTTTGTGCAGGGTAAACAAATCCGATCCAATGTAGAACACCCATTTCTAGCATACCTACCAATGGGCGCCCAGATCAAATCTGGTTATCCAGAAATAGGTAAATAAACCTCTAAAAGTCTACATTCAGCCGTTAAACTCTCAACATGCCTTCTCCGGTCATCCACAATAACACATACAGTCAGCCGTTAAACTATCAACATGCCTTTACCATCCGCAACCACGGAACAATCTGTCTCCGAGAACCCTCCTAGTCTTCAAATCCCTAGAATACAAGAATTTCCATCTCTGATCCCAACTCCACCATTCAATTGACTGACACATCCCTCATACACAATCATTGCAACGGAAATACTTCCATAATTCTTTCATGTCACATAGCAAAATCTGAACATCAACAGTCGGTCAACCAGGCGATTACCGTAATACCAGTCAAACATTTGCAAGTCAAAACACAATGCACCTTCTGAAATGAACATTCTTCTCAAGTGATACTAGATAGTGACAGCATTCTTCTAAACATCTTAAACCGTCCATACTATCTAGAACTCATGACCTTCCCTTTAAACGGAATCTCCCTCGTACATGAAATCCTCAATCCCGCACGTCGCACCGCGCCTATCATGCCGTCATACGAAAATACGATAACCACATTATCAACTATGAATCACAAGCAGGATACATATTGTATCAGCCAGAAACCTTCTATGTGACCCCCCATCCAAGAGAAAATCACAACACGCAACCTACTCCTCAAGCCTGTCGAAAACATCTGTCCCAAGTCGTGGTTGAAACCATCGAGAACTCTTCGAAACTCATTCGCACATAACCAAGACATCAGAACTGAATACCTCTAACTCAACCAAGTCACGCAAATTGCTCAACCCAAGAGTATTTCCACAGAACAACCGGTAGAGCCTCACCACACCAGGAGAACCAAAAGAACGATCATATCTATTACTATGCCGACCCGAATAACTACCAAGCTGACCCATTTCCTTGAATTCTCCTCCACTTGCCTTCAAGTTAAAACTTCTTCTTGCCAATACTATGATCCTTAACCAAAGCTCATCACAAGAGATCCTAACATAAAACCACATCGTCCAATAATGCCGCAACCAAAATGCCCACTTTGAAGAGACCTTTTATGAATCTGAAGATGTTTATTTAACCTCTCAAATACTGATATGTATAATCAATAATGATATGGAAATACCGCAAGACTCGAAACCATCCAATGCAAATCTCCGATCTTAGCCATTTAGCAATCAGGAAATACTAAAATACCACATATGAATCATGAACTCATTAGAACCTTCTCGAAAGTTATCCACCCTGCTCTAATCTCATATGCACCGCTAATACGAGCCGAACAAATTGTGCTCCATTAGCACACAAATGCCTTAGGAAGCAACCCCACCTTAAGCAACCGAGTGAATCCATTCTCCTTGCACACTCATCCACCACGAATAACAAACCCGAATCATTCCAAGATTTCCGATATGCCCATACGATTTAGCACATTTTGCATCCAGCAATTTCTCACTTGAGTCATCCTCTAAATCAACATCTTCACCAAACCACAAGTATGCCTCAGACAAAAACTAACATAACACGTGATCATGCAATCTAATCGTTGATAGCAGACTCCCCCACTTGGCTCAAAGCCATAGAACATAACACTTGATTATTCCACAATACCCTTACTCCATAACTATCATAATCTTGCACCATAATTCAGCCAAATCCTTCATGAACTTATGTAGACCTAATAATAAGATACCTCAACTCATCCGCTAAGCGCATATCCATCCATGTGGCTGTCATGCAAACTTCCTCAAGCGATTCAAACACAAATTGAAACACATATAACCCACTAATAGAAATAAAACTCTTCACATAATATCATAGGGATCAGACAACCTCAGAACATCCCCCAGTAGATAATCCACCTGCCTAGCCTCAAACTGGCATTTCTCTATGTCCTTCCATAGACACAACCACTATGCAACCACTAAATCCTCCCTAGTCTGAACCCGTCAACAACACTTAATTCTACTTCATCCCACCAATAAACAACTAAAAGACCCTAACATACTCATAACTCAAGATTGTATAACACCTCATGTCAGAACTCAAGCATCCATAGTTTTTCCACATCCGAAGCGAAATCCTTCTCATTACATCCAAACCATCTAAGCACATTCCGCAGTCAGATAACACTCATCATATAGCTTCCCAACCACTCACTAAGCCATTAATCCAACTCCTAGGGATACTATCGGAAATATAATTCCAAAAGCACATACTCACACAACTAGAACCACCGAGCCAGTTGCGATCTGAATCTAGCCTCAAGTCCTCCAGACTGGCCTATGCCCAAAATACAAAAAGCACATCCCGTACCTCATCCATGATATCATAAGTTGTTAGTGCACAGCTGATACCGAGTGCTCAACATCACATACAAGTGAATGGAAAGAAACCGAAAATATATGTTTCAAGCTGAATAAATACCGCACGATAAGGAAAGAAAGATGGGAAGTTTCCTATATGCCTTGTAGCCTCTCGAAGATAGGTATAGGCGTCATCATACTGATCCTCAAGACTCTACTAGATACTTGATCATGACTCGTCGAACCTATGAATCTAGAGCTCTAATACCAACTTGTCACAATCCAAAATCTATCTAGTTCTGATGGAACCTAACCCAACCCGCTAGGTAAGCCAAATAACAGTGAATACAACTCTAATGAAACAACAAAAAATCAATAAGCGAGATAACTGCATTTCTGTACAATAACCCAAGGATTGGTAGTACAAGTCATGAGCCACTAAGACTTAGATTTACAAAGCTTGTATGAAAATAAATACAACATCTGTTTGGAATGTACATAAATAGATTACAAATCTAAAGCTACCAAGGACAAGTGGTAGCTATATCCGTAAAGTAGGTACATCTTTAATGCCAGCTCCCGACATACACAGTAGCATCAACTCCAAGATCTGCACTCAAGGTGTAAAAGTGTAGTATAAGTTCAACCAACCCCATGTACTCAATAAGAAACACACCTAACCTCATGTTGAAAGTAGTGACAATCTCGGAAGAATGTCAGTGTCCAACACTAGTGATCAACAACAACATAGGATGTATTGATGATAGTAATAGTAATTAACTCAAAAGAACATCTTGTTTATCTCGTTCACAAATACGGAAAATTAGACATGCTTTACAAGTATAACAGTAAAAGCCCGAATCTTCCACCAAAGTCACTAAAGTATGAGTTGTATCAGAGAACTTTGATTTGTTTCAAAACTTTTAACAATAGATAAGACTTTTCATTTACCAGTTAGCATGAGAAAAATATATCTCTATGTCTACATGTTAAATATACATGTCAAGTCAATAACGCCATATTGCCATCTAGCATGAGTAAAATACATCTCTATGCCTACATGTCCAATATATTGTAACGACCCGATCGGTCATTTTATGTATTTGAGCCCCATTTCCCCTTTTGAAGTTTCCCATATGTGTATTTGTGGTTTTATGACATGGGGGTGGTTAGTTTCATTTTGGGGAAGTCTTGGAATTATTTGGATCCTTTGGTTCTTGGTTTAGAAGCTTAAGTTGGAAATGTTGACCTAGGTTTGACTTTTATGAAAAAGACATCGGAATGGTGTTTTGATGACTCCTACAGGTTCGTATAATGATTTTGTACTTGGGCATATGCCCGAAATTAAATTTGGCGGTCCCTAGGTTGATTCGACTTATTTTGCCGAAAGTTGACAATTTAAGGTTTAGGAATTTCCTTAAGTTTGACTGTAGGTTGACTTTACAGATATCAGGTTGGGATTTTAGTTTTGGGACTTGGATTAGGTCTGGTTTTCTGTTTGGAACTTGTCTACAAAATTTGGACTAATTCGAAGTTGGTTTGATAGGAATCGGTCGCTTGGTTGTGATTCTAAAGGTTCTTCAGTTTCCTTTTGAATTTCATGTGTTTTGATATCTGATCCTAGTTCTGGATGTTGTTTTAGTGTTTTGATTGCACAAGCAAATTCATTATGTTTTAGACTTGTGTGGGTGTTTGGTGTGGAGCCTCGAGGGCTCGGGTGAGTTTCGGACGTATTGCTGATTGGTTTGAATTCAATTTGGGTCGCCGGTGTGCTGGTGCTCCAGTTATTGCAATGCGAGCACCAACCACGCAATTGCAAAGTAGGCAGGGAGGGGCAAGTATCGCATTTGCGATGCCTTATCGTAATTGCAAAGAAAGGCCTGGGTTGGATAGGTTCAGATTTGCGACCAATTGGTCGCATTTGCGAGAGGGACATACTTCGCAAATGATAAGTCAGTGTCGCATTTGCGGCATTTTCTTGGATGGTCAGGTGCCGAATTTGCAATTCATTGTTCGCATTTGCGACCCTGGGTTCGGAAATGCGACTTCTGTACCTGAACATAAGGGTTGGAAAATGGAATTTAGCCTTTTTTTTATATTGTAGAACCTTAGACTTGGTAGGAGGCGATTTTGAGGAGGGATTTTCACCTAAAACCATTGGTTAAGTGATTTTGATCAATTTACAATTATATTACATGATTATTTACGATATTTAACATCAAATTCATGAATTTCTAAGAGAAATTTTGAAAAATTTTGTCTATGTTTTGAAAGATAAAAATTTGAGATTTGAGAGTCGAATTGGACTCAAATTTGAAAACGAAACACATAAATAGACTCGTGGGGTTATGGGTAGTCGAGATCTACCCTTGGACTCGGGTTTTGACCGGGCGAGCCCGATGTTGACTTTTGTTGACTTGTGTAATGATCGTAGCTTTATTAACCGGAATTGATTTCTCTTGCATTGATTGATGGTATTAAGTCATTTTTTGTTAGATTTGAGCAGCACGGAGGCGAACTTTAAGAAAAAATCCATTTTTGAGTGTTGATTTGGCCTAGTTGAGGTAAGTATCTTGCTTAACTTTGTATGGGGGAAACTACCCCTTAGGATTGGGTTGATTATACTATTTCAATTATGTGAAAGACGTGTACATAAGGTGACGAATGTGTACATGGGCTTATATGTAAAAATTGACCGGTTTATACTCTTCGATTAATTATAAGCATTTAATTGAAGTTTTTATTATTAGTTCTATCTTTCGTTGTCAAGTTTATTTTTACATGCTTTAATCGAAGTTGGTATTACATGTGTTAGTTTTCATTGTCGAGGTAATTCTTATATGCATCTATTAGTAGTAGTTGTTATATGCTATTATTTTCATTGTTGAGCTATTCTCATGCATTTAGTCATAGTTGCTATTTCATGCTATCTCTTCATTTTTAAGCATACGTTATGCATTAGAGTTTGAAGTTGCCATTTCATGGAAATACTTTTGTTGTTGAGTTATTGAAGTTGTAATGGTTGAAGAGCTAATAACACATTTGTGGTTGAAATTATTAGATATTGGAATACCTTTCTTGTTGAGTTATTTCTCGTTCATTTTGTTGTTATTGAGATTCTTGTATACATTGTGGTTGAGTTGTGGGCTATGTGTTGTGATGATATTGGCATTGTTAATTTCTGGCAATGTTTTGGCATATGGGCACGTGTGGTACGAATTGATTATTGTGTTGTGATATTGATGTGCATGCGGCGGTATAAGGGTGGGAATTGATGTGCACGCGTCGAGATAAGGTGGGATTTATACGCATGCTGCTAGTAAGAGATTACTTGAAGCCACGTGGTGAGAGGGGGATAAAGCGCGTGTAGCTATTTTGAGAAATTATTTTTAAAATAAAAACAAGGCTAATGCGGAGATATAAGGAAGATTGTGATTGTGACTTGTGAAATGTGAATATGAGGTGTGGTACCTCAGTATGATTCTTGTTGTACATTCTATGTTGGAAAGGTTTTGTTGATTTGAACGGTTGTTGCTTTTTGCCTTACCTCATTTCATTCGTAATTTTGATTGTAATCGGTTGTTTGTTGTCTTTATCATATGTGCATTCTTTGTTGTCATTGTTGCTTTTATTTCTGTTGTTAGCTTGTATTGATAAATTGCCTTATTGTCATTTATTACCTTTATTTCCCCGTTGTTAGATTAAGTTAATATTCTGCACAGGTTTCTATGTCTAGTAGGTGTCTTGACCTGGCCTCGTCACTACTCTACCGAGATTAGGCTTGATACTTACTAGGTACCATTGTGGTGTATACATGCAATGCTTCTGCATATTTTTGTGCAGATCCAGGTACTTCTGCTCGTGTCGGACACTAGTGAGTTGACTCAAATTTTGTGGAGACTTCAAAGTACACCTGCTTGACGCTCGCAGGACTCAGAGTCACCTTATAGAGATCCTATGCTACTGTTTCTTTAGTTTTCGAATAGTATTGTATTAGAGATTCTTAGTATATTTCAATAGAGCTTATGACTCAGTTCAACCGGTTTTGGGGATATTATGACTGTTGTTCCATTTTGGCATTGTGATATTTTATCCGTTTAATAATATCTTAATCGTTATTTCTATTAAATTCTCAATGTGTGTTAGGCTTACCTAGTCTTAGAGACTAGGTGCCATCACGACTACCTAAGGTGGGATTTTAGGATCGTGACAAGGTGCTAAGAGTGGAAGTACTTGATGATTTCACTGTGATATTAATAGACTTTGATATATATATATTACTATGCACATTAATCTTTCTTCTATATATATATATATATATATATAGAAGTATATATAGATTACTGTGCACTTATCACTGTAGATCACTGTGCACTTTTCACTGTAGCAAAACACTGTACACTTTCAATGTAGCACAGTCTATAATTTTGTATATAGACACCCTCACTCACTTCAGAAGGCATTCAATCCTTCTCCCAAATTTCAGAATTCTCTCTACACCTTTCCTCTCTCGAAACCCTCTCAACACTTAAGAGCTCTATACCCTGTAAGCTTTTAAGTTTCAATTTTTTAGTATCTGTATTTTAATTTCTTGTTATCGATAATACTTCTAGTCAGCTCCTGCTAGATTTTATGTTTTAATCTTGTGTTAACATACTTGCATTCGGTCGGCTCTGCCGCCTATTTTATTTAGCATACATTTGCATATGGTCGGCTTTGCCGCCTGAGTTTTTCTTTATTTATTGCTTCTTGTTCTTTACATTCCTCGTATTTTCCCAGTCCCCTCTACCTCTTCTGGGACTAGCTTCCGCCCCTCCGGTGCCTCAGCTAATTTCTTCACCAGGTCCTTATTCGGAGGAACCTCAATATGTTAAGAATGAGATGACTTACTCACTCGTCCAAACTGAGCCACATCTTTGGGATTCTAACCCTCTAGTAGTAGCCAAAAAGATGCTCGACCCAACATCCAATTTTCTTCAGAAAACTCCTGTCCATAACCAGAAGTTCTTTGACTTTATCCTTACAGACACTCATTCTTGTCTATTTAATCCTTTTTTGGAAAAAACCCAAACCTATATCACCCATACCACAGTATGGATAAATAAAATTATCTCACCAAATGAATAGGGTGATCACCCTATGAAAGTTAGAAAGCTTTCCCAGCCATTTTCTCCCTAATTTTTCAGTTACTATGATCATAGGGACGCGTGGTTTGATGCGCTGACCTTTCAAAATCATACTAACAAACATTCATATTTCCTCCTTTAGGGCAAACACTTGCCAGTAGATTTCCCCAATGGTTTTTGCACCAATGGTGACCTATTTACGTTTATTTAGCAGATATATTTCCTCCACCAGTGAAAGAAGGATTTGAGTGTTTTTATTCCAGATTTCATGGAGACCAGCACATTCCCCTGTTGCTTCAATTTTCCCTCAGATTCCGCATCCATGGATATACACCTTTAATGCAGCACTTAGATGGATTAGGTATCCTATTCCTAACAAGAAGGACTTAGTACAAAGAGTCCATGCTGCCATAATTTTCTCTATGTTCGATTTAAAATCTGGATTTTGGCAAGTACAAATCGACCCAAAACACAGGTACAAGATTGCTTTTACAGTCCCTTTCGGACAGTATGAATGGAATGTAATGCTATTCGGATTAAAGAACTTCCCTTCTGAATTCCAGAAGATAATGAATGATATCTTTAATCCATATTCCAGTTTTGTTATAACTTATATCGACAATGTCTTAGTTTTCTTGACAAGCATCGAGCAACATTTCAAACATCTAGGCATTTTCTTTAACACTATTAAAGAAAATGGTTTAGCTCTGTCTGGGACTAAGTATAGCTTACTCCAGACAAATATTCGGTTCCTTGGCCATAACATCCAACAAGGGACTATTACTCATATCCAGCGATCCCTCCAGTTTGCTGACAAATTCCCAGATCAAATTCTGGACAAGACGTAGTTTCAACGATTCCTCGGTTGTGTCAACTACATTTCTGATTTTATTCTGGGATTAAGAATCCTTCGTAAACCCCTCCACGACAGGTTGAAAAAGCCTCCAGTTCCTTGGACGGATGCCCAAACCAACGCAATCAAACAACTTAAGTTGAAAGTCAAGAGTCTCCCTTTCCTGAGTCTCCCCGATCCATCTGCTTTTAAAATAGTAGAAATAGATGCATCAGATTTAGGGTATGGTGGAATTTTGAAACAACTTAGTAATAATAAAGAAAGTATCATTGCTAATGATCGCCCCATTCCTTTGGCGAGATAATTTTATTTATCCATACTGTGGTATGGGTGATATAGGTTGTGCTACAGTGAAAGTGTACAGTGTGTTGCTACAGTGAAAAGTGAACAGTGATCTACAGTGATAAGTGCACAGTAATCTATAGTAACATTGCTACAGTAACTTTCCAAAAAATTTATTGCTGGCATCATGGCTGATGTCGGCGACAAATTTGTCCTGATTTTGACTTATTCTGGGTCATAGTCAGGGTCATCCTCTTCTTTTGATTGTTCTTCAGACAAATTGGATGAATGTTGATCGGGAACCTTTCCTTTAAGCTGTTGTAAAAGGTTTTCCATCTCCTGGATGTAGTCTTCTTTGCTGGTAAGACCTACTAATTTGACTTGAACTAGCCTTCTCTGCTGCAGAAATGAAGTGTTTGCTACATCTGTTGGTGATAGAAATTTGGGGTTGCTGGAAAACCATTTTCCAACTGCTGGTAAGTAGATTTCCATGACATCCCTCCATGCCTTGTACCATTTGCAGTAGCCTTGAAGGCTAACCAAGGACTAGCTTTCGCCCCTCTGGTATCAGTGCCAGTGGGGATGTAAGGATGTGATTCTTGTTTTTAACATACTATTATGTGGTACTGCTAGATCCAGTTTGAAACTCACTGATCTCTTTATTTATGGTTAAGTTTGAGAGTTGTTCTTACTCTATCTTGTTATAGTGCAAAGATGTTAGATCTGATGATAGATCTGCAGATCTACTGATTCTTTTCCATAAAATGGTTAAATATATGCTTGTAATACGAAGAATCTTTAAAGATGGCACTGGGATCCTTTCGGATCTGCACTGTAAGTGTGGTTCCCAGGGATTATGGCGAAGTGATGCCTATAAATGTACCTGGTAGACTTGCAGATGGTTGTAAAAATTCTTCGTAAAACAATCATAAAGATTAGCCCTTTTGAGCAAAAGAATTAGTATACTTACAGATCTACCCTCTACATCTAACCCTAAACACAATGGTAAGATAAGATCTGAACAAATCTCTAATAAGATCATATAATTTATAGATCTATGAAGTTTAATGCCAGAACTGACTCTTCTACATACAGTAGAGTTAAAAACTTGAATAACTTCTTTATGAAACTGCTTGGTCTCTCGAGCCGAGGATAGGAAGCAATTTAAATTATTACTATGTCATACTTCCACTCCCTCTCGTCTAGATCTACGAGTTCATCCTCCTACTCATCTTCTTCCAATTTTAAGCTCAAAGAATAGATTAGTTCTCTGATTTGCAACAATCAATGACGACTGGAAAATCCCCAAACATCCCCAGTCAACAATTTACAAGACTCAAAAATGGAGCTTGACAAGTGATTATCACATGTCTACCATTGAGCAGACTATTCCTCTGGAATCAGACCACGAGGAAATCAAACTTCTCTATATCAAATCTATTGAAAAATATAGGAAGAAATATAATTACATCCATTTTGGTTTAGTACAAATAGCCGCTAAGCCTTTATCCAGAGAAGGATTGGACATATCACTCCTACTCTGTCTTAGAGATTCTAGATTTCTAGAGTTCAATGATTCATTGTTAGGAATGGTAGAAACCAGTCTTTGCAATGGTCTAATTTATTTCGACTGTTTCCCTAACTTCACAGTCTCCTTTAAGGATAGAAACATTTTAGATGCCTTGACCCTAAATGTTAAGACTTCTAATTATAAGACTAAGGTTGGCTCTCTTCCAGTAGCAATTATTTACAGAATCCAATGTAAGGCAATGAGTTCTGCCTTTAACATTGGAGCTATGAGAACTACTCACAAAGGTGAAATAGTTCTCTTTCAGACAGATCTGCAAAGGTCTCATCTGTCTATTCCAAGACCGATCTCTTGGAATCAGGTTTCTCTCCCGGAAAACTGGCTTCTGCAGGATGCCACTCCTGCTCAAAAGACACAAAACATGACGGTTTCCCAGATCCAACAACTCTCTTCCAGATCTGTGCTAGTTTCCTTTCAGAGGTCCCTTAGCCAAAGAATAACTTCCTCTGCCTCTTCGCAGTTTGTAATTCCACCGATTCATTCTGCTAGACATTCAGTGTCTTCATATCCTACTAGAATCGAGACAGTAGACTTTGAATCTAGAGTTCCACAAGCTAGGTATAAGGTAGAAAAACCATAAACGGTTCCCTCTGCCGACCCTAACTACAACCGACCAGATTCTCCTACCTATACGTCACTAGGTGCTGAATTAGGGGATGACTACATTGTTGGTGCTTTGGAGATTGAATTTGAAATTGACAAAAAAGGTCTCCAAAAAGAATTTTATTCTCCTGAAAATCTTTTTAAAAGGACTTGGTTTTTAAATAAGTACAAAGGAGAAGAAAGAAAGAAAATCCAATCAATTTTCTATGACAACCTAAACGTTATTAAAAAACAAATCAATTTCTTCGAATGATTTGAAATTTATGCGAACTATAATCAAATAAATTTCTCATTTTTAAATTCAATTAATGTTTCAAAAGTATGAAAAACCAATACTGGCGAAGAAGTAATTTCCGAACTTCCTCCGTCACATGGGTTTTCAACAAACTTTGCTAGCAGCTCTATTACAGCCTCACCTTTCAAAAAGAGAGCTGACACTGAGCCGATCACTAGCAAAGATAATAAAAACATTTTTGAACAGAATAATTATACAAACAAGTATTTGCAAACTCTTGGAGAATACTTAGTTTCAAATTCAACTTCAACTTCGCTGAAGAAACCAACAATAGGACCTTCTAACCCTACGACTCTTTTATTCAACCCATACGAGATCCCTAGAAATTATGCTTGTGAACTTGTTATGCATCATTCTGCGGATTCTCCAAAACTCTCTGAACTTCAACAGAGAATCGCGGAAATAGATAAATCCCTAACAGTCAAGGACACTCCAGTCCGACAGTCTGAAGAAATATCTTCTAGGTTCGTAGGAGCTTTAGGAGAAACCGACTCCGATAACGAATCTGAGCAATTTTCACAAATTTCCTTAGAGGACAAACCTCCTCCAGAATTAGCACCTATTAAGTTAGAATTTTTCAACTGGCAAAAGCCTCAAAAACTCTATTACCCTAGAGCCACACATCCAGATGTAGTCTTAGAAAAAAGACCCAATACCATGCAGAATAATTATAATGCTCATAATATCTATGAGTGGAATATCAATGGATATTCTGAATATAATATTCTTGCCAAATTACAGATGACCATGGTAGAAACTACTTACAAAACCTCCCACAGCTGTTCCGACCAGAGTACTACTCATGTCTTAGTCGCTGGTTTTACAGGCCAACTTAAGTGATGGTGGGATATCCATTTAAGCGACGAGGAAAAACAACAAATTTTTCAAGCCGTTAAATTAGATGAATTAGGACAACCAATCCTAAAGGATGGCGAAACAATTCTTGATTCTATCAAGACGTTGATTTACACAATCATCAAAATATTTGTAGGTTGTCCAGGTATTTTTAGAGAAAAATCCTCTGAAATACTTAACAACCTTAAGTGCAAAACTCTTTCAGACTTTAGGTGGTATAAGGATTCCTTCCTCATCAAAATCTATGAAAGACCTTATGGGAACCTCCTTTATCGGAAAGAAAAATTCCTAGATGGCTTGCCTCAGTCCCTTAGAGATTTAGTAAAGGAAGAATTTCAGAGTCAATATTCCGATTATATTGTTCCCTATGATCAAATCACCTATGGCCAGATAATTAGCCAGATTCAACAAGTTGCCCTCAAAATCTGCAGGCAAGATAAGATGCTTAGGCAACTTGCCAAGGATAGGGCACAAAGACGTAGAGACTTAGGGAGTTTCTGCGAACAATTCGGTCTTCCTTCGTGTGGTAGTAAACCTTATAGGAAGAAGAATCCTAAAACCGATTTGTCCAAAATTAGAAAATACAATTTCAATAGGAAAAAGAAACCTTCCTATACAAAGTATAAGTCTTCTAAATCTTTTCATAAAGACGGAAAAACTTCTACTTCCACTGGCAAATGCTTCGAGTGTGGAAAGTCAGGCCATATCGCCAAGTTTTGCAAAGTCTCTCAGAAAATCAAGAGCCTACAACTTGACGAACCCACTGTAAACAAAATAGAGAAATTGCTTGTTGAATTAAGCGATTCTTTGGATATTACAGATAGTGAAATGTCCGGTGATAAGCAATTTAACAATATACTCGAAGATGATCTAGATTCATCTTCCTCATCCTCACAAGGGTCTGACCAGGACGACCTCTCTCAGATTAATGTTCTCACGAAAGAACAAGATCTTCTTCTTGAAGTGATTGGTGATCTTCAAGACCCTGAACTTGAAAAAGACTATTTAGAAAAACTTAAGACACTCCTTAATAAGCCTTCAACATCCTCATCTTCAACTTTCAAAATCACCCCCAGGTAGCCAATACCTACAACGTTACTGATATTCTTAAGAGATTTCCCTCTTATAGCTCTAAGGTAGCAAAAGTGACCATTTCAGACTTTCAATCTGAGATAGCACACCTAAAGGAAGAGATTAGGGAAATAAAAGCCAGACAAGAACTAGATAGCCTTGTCCTCCAACAATTATCTAATGAGCCACAAAAGCTCAAAGAGGCTGTACAGGTTGTTGCAACCTCTGACCAAGACGATGATGAAACAGAATCCTTCTTAGGAAAACTCTCCTCGATTAGGATTTAGAAGTATCACATTAGGATCACTCTCATCATCGGTGAGTCCTTTGTTTGGACTGGAATAGCTTTATTTGACACAAGGGCCGCCAACGATGAAAAACTTAAAATTACTTACAAGCTTCCTTCTGTAAAGGTCACAACCTCTCCAGACAACCGGAACTGGTACATCCAGACTCCATTTTTACTAGCAAAAGACCTTTGCAATGCAGTAATCCTAGGTATTCCTTTCATCCAACTTTGCAAACCATACCTAGTTATAAAGAAAGGCATTCATGTGGATTATCCCACAAGCGACATTCTACTTCCTTTTCATAAACCTTCAGCTTATGAAATCATTCATTCTCTACAAAATAAAGAAAGCAAATTATGTTCTTAAAAGAAGAAGTTGCTTTTCAAAGAATACAGAAACAATTGACTGACTATGTATTCTCCTCTAAAATCAAAAATTTAGAAGCTAGAATTCAACAGGAGCTTTGTTCTGATCTGCCTATGGCGTTTTGGAAACGAAAAAGGCACATTGTTGGGCTTCCTTACAAACTTGACTTTGATGAGAAAAATATTCCAACCAAAGCTCGACCCATTCAAATGAACCACGAGCTTACAATGCATTGTCAAAAAGAGATCAATGATCTCTTAGGCAAAAGGATTATTTCTCCTTCAAAATCTCCCTAGAGTTGTGCGGCATTTTATGTCATCAAAAACTCCGAAATCAAGTGTGTGTGTGTGTGTGTGTGTGTGTGTGTGTGTGTGTGTATCAAAGTCAATAATAGCACAGTGAAATCATTAACTACTCTTGCTCTAAGCACACTCAAGGTGCCTGGCTCAAATGGCCCTCACCATCACACACACAATCACTCAGCACTGTACGGGTTGCCTGGCACAAATTCCCCTCACCAAAGCACATATATCTTTGCGCCTGCGCTTACTGTAACATCAGATTCCGGAGGGGCGGATCCTAGCCCAAGCACTAATCAATATCATATAGCCTAATCATGGGGCCCGATGCACACGTCACCCCTAATCAGCACTACTTAGCCCAATATGGGCCTGACGTACGCGTCACCTCAAAATCAATAATTAATATACTCGTTCCGGCATGCAACCCAATCCAAATATCAATCTATTGTGGCGTGTAAACTGATCCAACATAACTCACAACACGACTTTATGGACCACATCAGTCATCAACCGATCAAGTCTCCATATGCTAACATCTCACAGAAACATTATCCAATTATTCAACACGGAATATCACAATGTGTCAAAAATCATCTCAAAAGCGTATCACATGCAAGAACACCAATAACATGTGAGACAACATGTCAAAAGTGCACAGAGACAGAGATATAACTATCATGACTGAACAGTATGACTACGACTAAGGCAAACGGCTCAACATGGCAAAAATAACCCTATCATGTCTCAAAAAATTAAACAGATAGCCTAGACATGATTTCTAGCATGAATAATAACCCGCGTAGTCATGCAAATGGAGAAAACATGATATCAAAGAAGCTTGATAGCAAAACAAGGCATATAATAGTCTAAGAATTACCTGGATCATGAATACCTTGATGCACGCAGACACGCCCGTCACGTAGCATGTGTGTCACCCCAACACATCTCAAATATCATAGTTTCTAGTGATAAATATCCTCACTACAATTTTAGATATGTTACTTACCTTGAACAAGCAAAATCAATACCGAGCAAGGAAAAACAATGCTCTACAAAATACAATCCCGCACAAATCGACCTCCGAACGGCTCGAAACCAGCCAAAGCAACTCAAAATCATCAAATAATGCAATAGGAAACAAACCCAAACGATAAAAATTGAATCTTTAATTAAATACTCAAAGTCAACCAAAAAGTCAACCCGGGCTCGCACCTCAGAACCCGACAAAACTCACAAATTCTGACAACCTATTCGAATCAAGTCCAGCCATACTAATTTCACTAAAATTCGACTCAGAATCGATGTTCAAAACCCAATTATTCACTTTTGAAAAGTTTTGACAAAATCCCCCCAATTTCCCATTTAGATTCATAATCAAAATTCCAAAATCGAAGAAGGAATCATGTAAAATAATCAAAACCAAATCAAAATACTTACCCCAATCCAAATAGTAAAAATACACTCCAAGATCACCCAAATTCGAGCTCTAACTCAAAATCTTATAAAAGAACCAAAACTTTCGAAATAGAGTACTTTATAATACTACTTCAGGGATACCCATCGCGATCGCGGGAATCTCTTTGCGATCACGAAGCACAAAGTCGCTGCCAAAGAAAACCATCTGTGTTCGCGTCTCCAGTATCGCGAACGCGATGCACAAATCCGCCAAACCACAGCGAACGCGGAATACCAGTCGCGGACGCTAAGCGTAAAGTACCCAGCCATCAAACGACCTTCGCGAATGCGGGTCCCTCCCCCACGAATGCAAAGAACAAAAACTCCTCCAGCTCACCTATCTCTTCACGAATGTGGCCGCCTGCTCGCGAACGCGATCTCCTGCTCGTGATCACGATGCTTTACCTAACACCACAAAACCAACAACACAAAACCTATCTAAATGATCTGAAACCACCTAGAAACTCACCCGATCCGCTCGGGACCCCGTCTGAACATATCAACAAGTCCCAAATATATCACGGACCTACTCGAGGCCTCAAATCACATACAATAAAGTCAAAATCATGAATCGTCGATCAAGACCAATCTCGTAAGTTCATGAACTTCAAATTTCAACCAAGCGTCCAATTCAAGCCTTGCCAGTCCGGAATGAACCCAAATTTTGCACATAAGTTTCAAATGACATAACGAACCTATTCCAATTCCCGGAACAACAATCTGAATCCGAACACCAAACTCAAATCTTAATCAAACCTATGAACTTTCCAAACCTTCAAATTGCCAACTTTCTCCAAATAGAGCCAAAACCTTCTAGGAACATCCAAATGCAAATCTGCGCATACTCACAAATCCAAAATCACCATCTGGACCTAACGGAACCATAAAAGGTCCGATCGCGGTCAAATAAGCAAAAAGTCATATTTGGTCAACTCTTCCAATTTAAAGCTTCCAAGTTAAGAATCATTCTTCCAAACCAATCACAAACAACTCGAAAATTAAATCTACCATACATGCAAGTAGTAATACACCATATGAAGCTACTCGTGACCCCAAACCACCGAAACGAATGTAAATGCTCAAAACGACCATTCGGACCATTACAGTTTCATGCGCAAACATGTATATTCAAACATAAAATAATGCAATCGTTATTCAGGTTTAACATGGAGAAACCCTGGAAATCAATTAATGTGTATAAACAATTTACACGAGCAGAAAAGATCATGTTGGCTCTGATACAAATGTAATAAAATGAGTATAGGAGATTTATGGTAGTTCTCCAAAGCCGAAGTAGATCAAGTGCAATAACTTGGCTCAAATTACTGGTCTTTTGGATTCCTCATGTTGTGAATGGATCCCCTATTTTCACAGCCTCTAAAACCCCTTGTTTAATACAAAGTGTATGGGGTCGAACTCGATCGCTTGCATAGGAAATATCGGGTTCGAATTCGTACGGCTGGTGTCGATTAGAATTACTGCTCAATAGGCCGGGATCGAGACATGAAGGTCGAGACCGGACGTCATCGGAAACGAACTCGAAGCCATGATATCCGAGATAAGATCGTTGAGGTCGATTAGGGTAAAATTATTAGATTTGCGTAACAGAACAGCCAGAAATCCCGTGATATGTAAGTATCTCGGCGGGAATCACGGCGGATATCAGCAAAGATGTTGAAATCAGTAATTCAAGGGATATTTTACCTTGTAGATAGATTTTTTACCTCGTATAAGACTCATTCCACTCCTTATATAAAAGGGTAGCATAATTGTAAAAGGAATCAGAAAAACAACGATCAATATACAAAAATACATTCTGCTCTAATTATTTTCTTTATCCATTTGCTTCATATTTGTCTATCTTAGAGAATTCTATCAAGGTCAAGCTATTCTAGATTTGTGCTTTGCATCCTCTCTCAATTTACTTATTGAATTTAGTCTTTATTTTTATTTATCCTTTATTTGTGTCAAACCAAATCACGTGTCCTTAAAACCACGTACAAATTTAATTGTTATCCGAAGCCAAGGGTAAACAGTTTGCGCCCACCGTGGGGCTAAGGATAATAGTGAGCGTTTGATACAACTTTCTGTCATACAAATTATTTTACACTTGTTCTGTGGAGTATTTTTTATTTCAGGTTACAATACAACCAATTCACATTCACAATCTGTACCTCTGTACGTCGACAACGAATTTGACCACCAGGTGAAAACAATAACGTAGCACCCGGTGATGAAGTTCCAATCGATGCCAATTCACAAATGGTGGTTGATGTAGATCGAACTACTGACCCATCAACAGTGTTCGTAAAGAACACCGATCAACAACTCAACCCCAAAACGACGGAGGGGACGGGATTAACCTCAGAATGATCTTCAACGTGTTGCAAGCCCAGCAAGCGGCCATTGCTCAACTGCAAAATCAGAGCCAAATATCGAATAAGGTTGAGGTCAGCCCTTCTCGGGGAACCATTCCTGAAAATGAACCAATCGCAGAAGAACTGAATGAAGGCGGATCGAGGGCGAACTCCGGGATCATGAAGATGCTCGAGGAACTAACTAGACGAGTCAAATCTGGCAAAAAGAAGATCTAAGCCAACGACAAAAAGGTGGAGACATATAATTCGAGGTTGGATCAAATCCCAGGAGCACCCCCGATATAGAAAGGCTTGGATTCCAAAAAGTTTGTGCAGAAACCCTTCCCGTTAAGTGCCGCTCCAAAACCCATATTTTGCATGCCGGAAATTCCCAAATACAACGGGACAACCAATCCAAACGATCACGTGACAGCATACACATGCGCCATAAAGGGAAACGACTTACAGGACGACAAGATTGAGTCCTTTCTCTTGAAAAAGTTCGGAGAAACCTTGTCAAAGGGGGCCATGACTTGGTATCACAACTTGCCCCCTAATTCCATCGACTCTTTTGCTATGCTTGCAGATACCTTCGTAAAAGCACATGCAGGAGCTATCAAAGTGGAGACACGGAAATCGGACCTTAGAAATCATCTTGTACTTGATATTAAAACATCGTGTAACCTTTGTAAATCTCTTGTGATATATTAAATATGAGTTCTTTCTAAATCTTCCCTCTTGTTCTTTCTTTCGAATGGATGGAAAGGCCGGTCCATGTATGAAAATAAAGTAAGTGTACTCTTTGAAAGTTAGCTTATTGTAGTACGAATGTTTTCTGAGTTATGAACAGCTAACGTTGGTTATAGTACAAAAGTTTTCTGAGTTTTGTAGCTTGGCAAGCCGTCCCTGAATGGGTTGTTGAAGCCAGCCCCTTTTGTAGGAAAATCTTTACGACTATAAACAAATTAACTGTTTGTGTAGCTTGGCATGCCGTCCCTTATGGGTTGTTGAAGCGAGCCCCTTTTTGTAGGGAAACTTTCATACCTATGATTTAGCTTGCTTTCCTGGAGTCTCTTGCTTTGTTCCTCGTACTGTGGTATCCAACACAGACCAAAAGGAGTCAAGGAATATGTTGCTGCCTCAAAACTTGACCAGCATCCTATTCTTGCCACTCGAGAGGAATAATTTATCACTCTTCAAATCCCAGATGATTTTCCCAGGAAATGGAGAGATCATGGTTTTACCCATATCCACTATGATACCACAGTACGGGGAACAAAGCAAGAGACTCCAGGAAAGCAAGCAAAATCATAGATACGAAAGTTTCCCTACAAAAAGGGGCTGGCTTCAACAACCCATAAGGGACGGCCTGCCAAGCTACACAAACAGTTAATTTGTTTATAGTCGCAAAAGTTTTCCTACAAAAAGGGGCTGGCTTCAACAACCCATTCAGGGACGGCTTGCCAAGCTACACAACTCAGAAAACTTTTGCACTATAACAAACGTTAGCTGTTCATAACTCAGAAAACTTTCGTACTACAATAAGCTAACTTTCAAAGAGTATTCTTACTTTATTTTCATACAAGGACCAGCCTTTCCATCCATTCGAAAGAAAGAACAAGAGAGAAATTTAGAAAGCACTCATATGTAATATATCACAAGAGATTTACAAAGGTTACACGATGTTTTAAGATCAAGTACAAGATGATTTCTAAGGTGATTACAAGATGATCCTACAACTACTACAAGGCCTCCTTTATATAGGACTAGGAGGTTATTACAAGATAAACTTTTTGGATAAAGTAAACCTATCTTACATGGCAAACTTATCTACAACCTAGTCCCTCTCGGCATGTGAAGGACTTTAGGCAAAACAACTAAAACCATCTGAAAACATGTGAACGGGGTGAAATATACATGGTGTAGCATGTGAAAGTATGAGGGAGCATGTGACGCCATGTGAAAGTATTGCGTTGCATGTGAAGAAGCATGTGGGGGCATGTGGAAGCATGTGAAAACAAGGTGAAGTGGGGCCCGGATAGCATGGAAAGATGTGAAAATTTGTCTTGGCATGGGTAGGATATTTTTTGAGGGATTTTGGGTAGGTAGTGGATGATTATGATAGGATTAGCAGTGATTAAGACAATTATCCTTTATCGATCATAGAATTGTCTTCCAGGCATCTTTTCGAAGACCTTGTGATGTAACGCCTGGAACTTGACGGTTCTTCCCTGCTATGTTCCTTTCCCTTTGGACTGAGAGATGTAATCCGCAACTTTAATCTGGAAATGTCATTAGTGATGTTTTCTCGGATGACTTCATATGGTGTTTGATATTCTTTTGCTGCTTCCCAGACTCTTTCCCAGTGAGGATGGGTATTGGTATAATTCCAGCTTGCCCAATCTTTTGGCCATATCTCTTTCGGGATGCACCTATTTTGCTGAAAAAGGATTCTTTGTGCCTCGCTATACTCTTCCTTCATTGATAAAATGGACACGGGAAATTTCCACCAGAATGATGCCTCTGCTTGCGCCTGGACTTTTCCATTGATGATCTTCATGGCCTATAAAACATGAATATTTTTGCTGCGTAGGAATCACTGAAACATTTCACCCAATATCTTCTAGGCTTGAAC
>MCJB01001881.1:0-22451 GCA_002018475.1 Nicotiana obtusifolia
TATATATATATATATATATATATATATATGGAAAGAAAATGTAAAGGATAATTTGGAAAATATAAATTTATGGTGAGGATAGTTTTTCTTGAATAAATTAATTTTCTGCTTCTACTTCTTCTTCTTCCCAAAAGCAGAAAAACTGCTTCTGCTGTTGGTCAAAAGTACTTTTTTATTTTGGCCAAACAGATTAACTTTTTCAACTCGAGAAGCTTGGCCAAACAGGCTCTAAATGTCTCAACTCATTCTAAAACCTCTCCGGACCCAAACCAACTATCCCGGCAAGTCACATAACAACTGTAAAACATAAAATGAGCAGTAAATAAGGGAATAGGGTTATAATTCTCAAAACGACCGACCAGGTCGTTACATATATATAATTGAGGGATATTAGTCTTGTGATGTAGCAGCCTCATTGAACAGGAAGTGCTTTTATCTTCTTTTTTACAATTAATTTGCTTCTCCCTTCGACTTTTACCATGAAAAATCCAACAGCCGTCGTATCTGTTCCCAAAAAGGCGTAATGTATTAACGCTCATTCACTCACACTCAATATGCTAATAGTCCTTTGGTTTTCCCAGAAGACGTAACTTTTGACAAAGTAACGGCCATACTAAATGTTGCATGGTTACTAAGTCTACGAACAATGGTCTTGGACACCCACTTTTTAGCAAAGGCTTGGCTCATTTTATTTGTTGCATTTTGGTCTATGAACAATGGTCTTTGGCTCATTCTATTTGTTACCAAATCACGAGACGCAATCGTAGATCGAGCCCCGAAAGTTCTTTCGCTTTTTTCGTTTATAAATAATGTTTTATCCAGAATAAGAAATCGATGGTCTTGATATCCAAATTTTTTCACTCATCACTAAGCTATGATTCTGCAGTCTGCACATGGGCGACTCGATTATAAGGTCAGAAAAACAATCACTGAATAAGTTGTATTTATTTGTGACTTATTTCTGTAGTTTTCTCTTGAAATATCTTAGAGCCTGTTTGCCCAAGCTTCTAACAGACCAAAAGTACTTTTTTGAAAATTTAAGGTGTTTGGCCAAGAAAGAAAAGGTGTTTTTGAGCAACAGTAGAAGCTGATTTCTGCTTTTGGGAAGAAACTATAAATTTTAGCTTTTTCCTAGAAGCAGAAGCAGAAAATTAATTTTTTGAAAACAAAAAAATATCCTCACCAAAAAATTTATATTTCACAACTTATCCCTCATTAATTTAACCTTTTTCTTTTCCTTTTTTTTTTTTGTTTCTACCATCCATTTCTTCTCATTTTTATTTTTATCGTATTTTTTTCTATTTCTTCTATTCCTCTTTGAATAATCTCTCTATTATAAATAAATCTCTTCTTGTATATTTAGATAGTAATTTATGGAGAAAATTGTTAACTTATGCTGAAGTAATGATATATTTTGATATATTTAATTTGTTATTTAAATAATAAGTAATAATACTAGATACCTAATATTATGTTTTGGACAACTATATTGACTAAAACGGATTTAATATTTTTGAATTTTATAAATATTTTAATTAAGTAAAATAAAAACTAATTAAATTATTCTATAATAAATAATTAAATTTATTTCTCTAATTTAAATAATATTGATTGTAAAATAAACTATGACTGCCTTTTCTAATAATTTGATGCTTAAAAGTACTTTTTGAAAAGATTAGTCAAAAGAATTTGCTTACCAAATATTGCGTAAAAACACCTCTCAAATAAATTAGTCAAACACAATTTATTTTTTTCTAAAAATATTTTTTTAAAAAGCACTTGAATAAACGTACTTTTTGATATAAGCAGTTTTTGATATTTTGGCCAAAAGGGCTCTTAATCCAATGGTCCCTATTCATATATCAAGAATATTGTACCCAATCTAAAAGACTAAATTACCCTGGACCTCAAAATTCCCACAACTCAAATATCTTTAGTGATTTGATTTCGTGTCAAATATGACCATTTTAATAACCTGACTTTTCCCTTCCGTATATTTTCCAAAACGGATCAACACTCATCTCTGTCCTTTTTTTTTGCACATTTTATCACTATTTTTGGGAGTCCGGAATTAAAGGATGATTTTTTTTAACTCAAACAATAAAAATAGATGGAAAAAACTACTGACTACCATTTTATATATAACGCGGTTATTTACTATGTTATACCTTAACGGCACGTTTCTCTGTTAAGGTATAGCGCGGTGAATAATCGCGCTATATTTGAACTTTACTACCCCACCAATAATTCATATGAACTTTACTGACCCCACCAATAATTGAGGGTATAACGCATGCAATATACGCGCTACACATATAGCGCTTATTATGCATACGCTACACCTCAATTATTGTACCCCGGACTGATTTTTTTCTTATTTAAGGAGTTTCAGAATTTGGTAAAGTCCATTTAGGATCCTTCAGGTCTTTCCAAATATTTGTGCTTTAAGTTATCTTGCATTTTATCATAATGTCCGAAGAGCGAAAAAGCAGGGTTTCATTATATTTGGGAGGGGGGGGGTGAGATTTTGGTGGAGAATAACTCAGTACGCTATAATTGTTCTCCAGCGTGTCATGTTAAGTTGCCATTTATATTGGAGTACGATAGATTGGTATCGTTGTTATGTAAAAAAATGAGTGTGAACAAACGTTCGGTTAATATTAAAGTAACTGAAAAATATCTGTATTATGTTACTCCGCAACATCGAAGACGATGAAACTCTGACAGATTTTTTGAGTACTCTGGATGAACACCGGGAACTTCTTGTAATAAAAATGTTGGAAATGTACGTCAAGGCTGAAGACATTCGCTATATTGAGGTTCCGCAAAATAGGGATATCTCTTAATCATCGGGTGGGTTTTTTGGAGCAGTTTTATCCGAATAGGTTCCGGGTGAAAGAGTTTGGCCAGATCTAAACTTATCTCCACAGGCGAATGAGGAGCGAGGACATAATTTCTCCCCAAATTTACATAATCCACAAGCCGAGTGGTAAACTTCAATTTTTCTTTGTGTTACGATGTTTATATTTATGTATTGTATTTGTATTAACACGCATATATTCCATAGGGGATACCGGCAAGATATGAATTTTAGAAGTTATGAACCAACGGACAGTTGAAATATGCCCAATTTTGGTATGTTGGATCATGGTGGTCCATCCGGGAGTCATCAGCAACAGGATAATGTGCATCATGGGATATCAACAGATTATGATTTGTAAGTTAAGTGATAAAGTAATATATGTAAAGTTTGGATGAATTTGATAAGCTCATTATTTTATTGGTTGTACAGTGAAAATGAGCAACTTGAAAGTCATGTCCTTACTCAATTGCCCGAAGACGATATATTTAATCGGGATCTGGCAGATGCGCAGAGTTAGAAAGATGATAGTGATTATGACAACAATGCTGATGAGTCTGGAGATGACACACCCTTCCCTGATGAGGGCGATGATGATGAGGACGAGAATGATGAACCTGATTTGACGAGGGAGCATGCTCCACCTCCTGTTAGACCAAGAGTGTACGAGTCCCATGTGCCGTTTCATTCACGGGAGATTCCCTACCTTGATCAGTTGCCAAGTATGCCGGATGTGGATGCCCTCACAAAGAGATCTTGACGAAATTCGAACAGCAATATGGGATGAATCTAGAGCGACAATGCTGTAAAAGAATATGCTTCTTGCTGATAAAGCGTGCCTAAGCAAGGAGCTGCGAATGTACAACATAAAAGAGTGTCGTGAGATCGTGGTTCGTGATTCATCTCCGGAAGTATACAAGGTTATTTGTCATAGATGGTTTCAAGGTTGTAATTAGATGCTTGATACGCTCAAATTACACTTTAATAAATAGTGTAAGGCGGTCGATGTCAAATATAATAACCCAACAAGGTTGGGGTCGAATCCCACAGGGAATAGGTGTGAAAAGGTTACTTGACTAGTGTGTTACTCGACTAAAGTCGTAATTCTATCCAGTTAACCGTAACAAGAGTATGTATTAATGGTAACAAGAGTATGAATTGAGTTTGGTTTTAGGTGATGGCTAATTGAAATATTGAGAATGTAGATAATTTGATTAAAGAAACCAAGGTTATGTCCCCATTAATGAAGTGTAATGCTACCGGTGTTAATATGATATATTTCTAATGGAAGGTCCTTTTGATAGTCAAATGATGTCTAAATGACTACTCAATATTTTCCAATAGTTAGGTAGTATTTTCTCTTTGTGATTTTTCCAAATATAAAAGAGTTGCAATTAAGAACAATCAATTTATGCCAAATAAAACCCACTTATTCCTAAGCGATTTTATTAAACAAGATTTAAAGCCTTGAGTCTTTGGTATTTACTTCTACCAAATTCTACCCCACTTTCCCCAGCAAAGCAAGAATTTAATGGCACTTGTTAATGTTTGCAACCACCAAAAATAAATGAAGAATGAGAAGTAAATAAATATCAACCAACCATTATATATATAGTCAATGTTAAACACTCATTAACATAACACCCATTTAGGGTCCACAACCTTAGTATTTAAAGTTAGCTACTCATACTAGAATACAAAAGCAAGAGAATGTTAAATGTCATAAAGCTTACAAAGTGAAAGATTCTTGACCCAAAAGCTTCTAAAAGAGAGGAATATTAATGCCTTGTCTTGTAGCTTTAAAGTCAGACAAGATAGAGCCCACAAAACCCCGATTAAATCTATTTATAGAGGGCCAAAAATGGGACAAAAGTCGGAATAAACTGCCCTTTCAGGTTGAATATGCGACCGCATTTCTGTCGCATAACAGACATGCGGTCCGCATTTTTGACATGGCCATCGCAGATTGTAATCCTAGTTTCGCCTTCACCACATTCATGGTTTTGCGGTCCGCATTGTAGAAATGCGACCGCATCTTGCGTTGCATTTTCTTCCTTCAGTAGACTTCATATTTAGTTTGTGGTTACTTCTGCGGCTCGCAAACAGGTTTTGTGATCGCAGATGAGACCGCATTTTTTACGTTGAACTTTGCCCAGAAATCTGTTTTGATCTGCGATCTCGGTGTGAAATATGCGGCTCGCATGTGGGTTTTGCGATAGCATATCTACATTTGCGATGCCTTTTTGCTCTTTTCTTGTCTTTTTGTGGCTTTTTGAACTCTTTTCCATGCTCTTAGGTCCTTACGCCTCATACACTGCAAAAATACTAAAATTACATAAGTACAAAGGAAAATTGCATTTAAAACAAGCTAAAATCTAACTAATTAGTATCAAATGTGCCGAAATTATCCGGCACATCAACACTCCCAAATTAAACTCTTGCTTGTCCTCAAGCAACTAAGATGACACTATCCTATTCTAGACTCCATCTACAAGACATGAAACAATAGTGACCATGGACGGTGTTTGTTGTTAGTATTTCAAGCATGCATCTTCGAGTGTTTTACCCTTCCTGAACCATCGATATATACAAGGAAAACTAATTAACTCGTGAACTTTGAGCCTCAGGCAACGTGACAAAATGCTACCCTCAGCTGAATGCACTTGCGTTTGACTCAAAAACTCAACTTTTGTTCAACCTCACAGTCCATGTGCCCTCACTAGAAAGAAAGTCCCAAAATCACAATATTTACAATGACAACAAAAAGAGACGAATTCACAAATACACTCACTCTCAGTAAAGAGTTTCAAGTGTTACAACATATCATACCATAGGCTTGCCCTTATTTTAATTCGTCGCTTATTTATAAGAACGCTCGGTTGGAGATCCCATAAGGACTTTTTAGGCTTGTAATGTAGGTTTAGGGAAGGGTCGGATAAGCATTTAGATACAAGTGACTACACCCTCCTTGAACACTAATCACATTTTCTTTTCTTTTTGCACTTTGTTTCTTTTCAAACCCCATAGCCACATTGGCATCTAGTTCCCAATATAGAACCACCTTAAATACCTCTCTAATTTTATTTAAGGCTCCATAATATTATATATATATATATATATATATATACACACACACACACACATATTTTTCTCTTTTTTTTTTATATATATACACATTTTTGTTTTGGAGCTTGAATAATTTCATATGAACACTTTGAGATATATGCTCCTACACTCAATGTACAACCTTACCCATTTTCACTTTGACACCACACCCCCAACTTAGGCTTTTAGCCTCATTCTCAATATTCAAGCCTTTAGAAAAGGTTAAAGGCTCGAATACGGCACTAGTGATATTATTTATGCAATGGTAGGATTGAAAGGCTAAAGAGGTTTCGCAAATAAAACAAAGAATGCCTAAGATCATCCCTCCAACCAAGTGTTATTATTATAAGCATTGAAAAACCAACCGGGCAAGTTCTAGATGGCAAAAGCAAACACAAGAATTATCTACACAAAGAACTCACACACATGGCACACGAACTGTTTGGTTCACATAGTTTAAAGCCCTCGAGTCAACATTTGGCAACTCAAAGCTTTCATCATATATACATGCATAACTCTAGGTAGATGTAGAGTCATAGAGCGAGCCTCAAGTTCACAAAGTTGATCTTTTTTTTTTGTGTGTGGAAAGGTATAGGCTGTGTACAGACACACATGCTTGAGACAAGATAATTACACCAACCCGGTCAACAAGTTTCATTCTACTATCCTGGTTCTACTATTACACCTTTGGAAAAGAACCCGACAAAGAAAAAAAATAAGGGGAATTCATTGCTAATTACTAAAGATGGATAACTATCTACTAGTTTTTGTTGGTTATATATATATATACAAAATCACGAATAAAATACACATGAGTACATAAGTTTGTTTATAACATAAAGGCATGAATATGTACAATAGTTGCTAATGTGACAAAAGTATAGACAAGGCTAATTGCTTGTCAAAAGTATAGACATTAATATTATTTTTCGAAAGTATAGACAAGGCTACAACCCCCAACTAAAAGCATGCATTGTCCGCAATGCATATGAACATAGAGTAGAGTTGAAGGGGCTCCCTGAGGCGCACTAAGCACTATGGGAGTCGATAGCCGGCTGAGTGATGATGAGGTCACCCTCTGATGCTGAAGCTGGGACCGATGAGAGCTCGGCCTGAGGATTGACCTCCACTGATGGAGGAGGGATCTCTGGCTGGTCCGGAACTAGAGCTGGGGCCTCAGTAAAGCATTCCCATTTTCTTGCTTTTATATTCTCCATGATGTGGGGGTACTGTTTTTGTAGCCCATTCAAGCTCAATTGCTTCTTGCCCCAGATTTTTCGTTTGGTGAGTCCTTCTCTGTACAGTTCCCTGGATCCCTCAACCCCAAATTAGAGGTGAAAGTCGTCTTCGTGTTTCCTTCTTGCCTTCGCCTGTAGATTGATTGAGGGCAAGAGTTCCTCCTCATCAGACTGGGAGGGGCGTGGCACATTGGATTCCGTCCGTGATCGTTTTGCCTGCGATGTGTGACGACTGGAAGATGCCCTTTTCTGGGCAGAGGCTGCATGCTTTTGGGGAGCCATATCTATACAAAGGTGAAATGTGAGTGACATTGTAAGCAATAGTGAAAAGAAAACAGAAAAATTCAAAGAAAAAGTCAAAAATTGCGACATGTTTTGCGGTCGCATAACCACTATGCGGACTGCAAACTTGTCAAAATCTTGATTGTGCACTACTGGATCTCAGTCTGTGATGGGTTATGCGATTGCATAACAACTATGCGGACCGCATAACCATCGCAGAACTGATTTGCGCACAACACAAAATAAAATAACAAAATGCGATCGCAAACTCCACCACAAAGTGGGAAATGCGATCGCAAAACAACCGCAGATAGCAAGGTTTTAACTGGGTGGTCTGTTTCAGTTTGCGGTGAATTTGCGGTCCACATATTAATTATGTGATCGCAAATGTCACCGCATTTCATCATCGTCCTCAGAAGACTAGGGTTTAATTATGCGGCCAAAATACGGATCGCATTCTGATTTTGCGGGCCGCAAATGCCTTCGTTCTCACGATTCAATTCATCCCTCAACAATGGCGGTCCTATTTCTCTCTACCCAGCACCCCAGATATGTTTTCTACCCAGAAACGACCACGATATGTACAAACAACTACGACAAACAACACAATCAAAAATGCAGAACGAAAATAAAGAAGACCACAGAAAAGATAGAAGTGAACTTGAAAATGGAAAATTAGGACAGGGACACATACCAGTGAAGAGGAGTACGAGCACTATGGAGATTATGAATGGGTATTCGTCCTTTGTAAGATTAGATCACTAGCCGATTTTTCCCCTCTTTTTTTTTTCGATCTCTATTTGCCTCTCTTTTCTGTTCGTTCTTTTTTTTTCTTTTTTTGTTTTGTTTTTTTTTGTTTTGTTTTGAATGAGTGAGATATGAGAGAATGCGACGACGTACCTCTGACACTTTGCAATGGGAAAGTCACCTCATAACACACTATGCGACCGCATAAGTGTTATGCGGTGGGTTCATTTGACTTGCTGAAGGGGTAAGAATGCGAAGCACAATGCTATCGCATAATTGAAATGCGGTCCGCAAAGTGCATCACCTTGTCGCATTCTGATCAACGATTTTAGCCAAACTTACTATTTTAGTTTGCGACCAAAATGCAGTCCGCATAGTGAAAATGCGACCGCATCTTTGAAGCAAACTTCACGCAGTGATTTTTCTTCCCTTTTTTTTTATGCATTCCTTCCCAGTGTTGTAATCTTTTGAATCCCTAGCACTCTAACACATACATTAAATTACTCAAGTAAATCTATCTATCAAAAATTAAAAATTTAAAGAACAAAAAAGGTGTTAGCACACATGGGTTGCCTCCCATGAAGCGCTTTATTTAACGTCGCGGCACGACAAAGTTGGTGTTCCTTTGGAGTCACTCAATGGTCGGGCATAGACCATCTTTAAGAGCCAGCTGCTCCACCATATGTTTTTCGCCATATGTGCCCAAGTAGTGTTTGATTCGTTGGCCATTTACTTTGAATGTCCGGAGCCCATCTTCCGATGCTAGTTCCACAGCTCCAAAAGGAGAGACATTGACCACTTTGAATGGACCGGACCATTTTGATTTGACCGTGCCCGGAAACAATTTGAGCCTTGAGTTAAAGATCAATACCAAGTCACCCGACTTGAACTCTCTTTTCAAGATCTTCTTGTCATGGACGAACTTCATCCTTTCTTTGTACATAGCTGCACTTTCATAAGCATGGAAACGGAATTCTTCTTGATTTGTGTTAACCTCAAAATTGCAGCTTCAGCCCAGTCCAACTTCAATCTTTTTAATGCCCACATAGCCTTGTGCTCCAATTCCACAGGCAGATGACAAGCTTTTATGAAGACTAACCGATAAGGAGAAGTACCAATAGGAGTCTTGTACGCCGTGCGGTATGCCCACAATGCGTCATCTAGCTTCCTTGACCAGTCGGTCCTGTTTGCATTAACAGTCTTTGCTAGAATGCTCTTGATCTCCCGGTTGGAAACCTCAACTTGACCACTTGATTGCGGATGATAAGGTGTGGCTACCTTGTGCTTGACGCCATATTTCTCAAGTAGAACCTTGAAAGCCTTGTTACAGAAATGAGACCCACCATCACTAAGAATGGCTCTAGGAGTGCCAAATCGAGTAAAGATGTTTTTCTTCAAGAATGTGGTCACACTCCTTGCCTCGTTGTTTGGTAAGGCGATCGCTTCAACCCATTTGGACACATAGTCCACAGCCACCAAAATATATTTCATCCCGCAAGAGCTTACAAAGGGACCCATGAAATCAATTCCCCACACGTCGGAGATCTTTATCTCCATCACAAAGTGCATTGGCATTTCATGCCTCTTGGAGATTGAACCTTGTCTTTGACATTGGTCACAAGCCTTGACCGTTTAATTGACATCATGATAGATTGAAGGCCAATAGTAACCACATTCAAGAACCTTAGCCGCTCTTCGATTTCCTCCATGATCCTTGACTTCGAAGTCAAACTCTTGCAATAAAAAGACCAATCGAATCAACCGAGGCTTTGCATCCTTCTTTTCCATGAGATAGCAAAGAGCCGTATGATCTGTGTACACTATCACCTTGGATCCCAATAAATAAGCCCGGAACTTCTCAAAGGCATAGACAATGGCAAGAAGTTCTTACTCAGTCACCGTGTAATTCATTTGTGCCCCATTGAGTGTTTTGCTTGCATAGTAGACCGGGTGAAGAAGCTTGTTGTGACGTTCCAAGCATTGCCCCAATGGCTACACCACTGGCGTCACACATGAGCTCGAAAGGAAGAGACCAATCAGGTGTCACAATAATAGGTGCTGTGGTGAGCCTTTACTTCAACTCCTCAAAGGCTTTGATGCATTTCTCATCAAACACAAATTTGGCATCCTTCTCAAGGAGTTTGCACATAGGATTTGCAATCTTGAAGAAGTCCTTGATGAAGCGCCTATAGAACCCGGCATGCCCTGAGAAACATCGAACACCCTTAACGGAAGTAGGTGGAGGAAGCTTAGAAATAATCTCTATCTTTGCCCGGTCAACCTCTATGCCATGCTTTGAAATTTTATGCCCCAACACGATGCCTTCCTCCACTATGAAGTGACATTTCTCCCAATTGAGCACAAGGTTGGTCTCTTCACATCTCTTAAGCACTTGTCTAAGATTGTTAAGACAATGCTCAAGAGACTCACCTACCACCGAGAAGTCGTCCATGAAGATTTCTATAAAATCCTCTACCATGTCGGAGAAAATGGACATCATGCATCTTTGAAAAGTAGCCTGAGCGTTGCAAAACCAAATGGCATCCGGCTAAAAGCAAACGTTCCATAGGGGCAAGTGAATGTCGTCTTCTCTTCATCCTCCAATACTATGTTGATTTGGTCGTAGCCGGAATATCCATCAAGGAAACAATAGAATGACCTTCCCGCTAGCCGATCAAGCATTTGATCAATAAAAGGCATAGGGAAATGGTCCTTGCATGTGGCACTGTTGAGTTTTCGATAATCCATACACACCCTCCAACCGGTCACCGTTCTTTTTGGGATGAGCTCATTTTTCTCATTTTCAATTACGGTCATGCCTCCCTTTTTCGGCACACATTGCACCGGGCTCACCCAAGAACTATCGATAATGGGGTAGACTACCCCGACATCCAACTATTTGATGATTTCTTTCTTTACCACCTCTTGCATTGACGGGTTCAACCGTCGTTGATGTTCCACACTCGGTTTGGTCTCACTTTCCAAATGGATTTTATGCTAGCAAATTCCCACGGGAATCCCACGAATGTCCGCAATTGTCCATCCAATGGCTTGCCTATGCTCCTTCAAGACTTTCAACAATCGTTCCACCTGCACATCATTCTCCAAGTCGAGAGAGAGCTTTGCCGGAGCATAAGTGTAAGAACCAATCCCCTCCAGTGCATTTATCGATTCCATATATCCCTCCATATCCTCACCATCAAAGTTCACCAAAATAGCTGCCAATGCTTCACCGAGGCATTGTTCTTCCATTTTCATTTCAACCACATCTTCCACCTCATCAACAATATCAATCACCGAAATGCTTTCATACTCATGTGGTAGTTTCATACCCTTGCTTGCTTGGAATATGACCTCTTCATCATTCACACGGAATTTGATTTCATTCCGTTCCGAATCCATAAGTGCTCTTCCCATGGCTAGGAATGGTCTCCCCAAGATGATAGGGATCTCTTTGTCAACCGCACAATCAAGGATTACAAAATCAGCGGGTAAATGAAACTCTCCCACTTTTACAATCACGTCATCAACAATTCCTACCGGTCTCTTGATGGAATGATCGGTCATTTGCAATCTCATACATGTTGGCCTTGGCATTCCTAATCCCGCTTGTTTGTAAATACCAAGCAAAACAAGCAAAGTGTGATGGAATAGAATAAGACGTACAGTAAAGCACACACTAATTAATAATTTCAAAATCGTATTCCCCGGCAACGGCGCCAAAATTTGATACGCTCAAATTACACTTTAATAAATAGTGTAAGGCGGTCGATGTCAAATATAATAACCCAACAAGGTTGGGGTCGAATCCCACAGGGAATAGGTGTGAAAAGGTTACTTGACTAGTGTGTTACTCGACTAAAGTCGTAATTCTATCCAGTTAACCGTAACAAGAGTATGTATTAATGGTAACAAGAGTATGACTTGAGTTTAGTTTTAGGGATGGCTAATTGAAATATTGAGAATGTAGATAATTTGATTAAAGAAACCAAGGTTATGTCCCTATTAATGAAGTGTAATGCTACCGGTGTTAATATGATATATTTCTAATGGAAGGTCCTTCTGATATGCAAATGATGTCTAAATGACTACCCAATATTTTTCAATAGTTAGGTAGTATTTCCTCTTTATGATTTTTCCAAATATAAAAGAGTTGCAATTAAGAACAATCAATTTATGCCAAATAAAACCCACTTATCCTAAGCGATTTTATTAAACAAGGTTTAAAGCCTTGAATCTTTGGTATTTACTTCTACCAAATTCTACCCCACTTTCCCAAGCAAAGCAAGAATTTAATGGCACTTGTTAATGTTTGCAACCACCAACAATAAATGAAGAATGAGAAGTAAATAAATATCAACCAACAATTATATATATATATTCAATGTTAAACACCCATTTAGGGTCCAAAACTTAGTATTTAAAGTTAGCTACTCATACTAAAATACAAAAGCAAGAGAATGTTAAATGCCATAAAGCTTACAAAGTGAAAGATTCTTTACCCAAAAGCTTCTAAAAGAGAGGAATATTAATGCCTTATATTGTAGCTTTAAAGTCAGACAAGATAGAGCCCACAAAACCCCAATAAATCTATTTATAGAGGGCCAAAAATAGGACAAAAATCGGACAAAACTGCCCTTTCAGGTTGAATATGCGATCGCATTTCTGTCGCATAACAGACATGCGGTCCGCATTTTTGACATTGCCATCGCAGATTGTAACCCTAGTTTCGCCTTCACCGCATTCATGTTTTGCGGTCCGCATTGTAGAAATGCGACCGCATCTTGCATTGCATTTTCTTCCTTCAGTAGACTTCATATTTAGTTTGTGGTTACTTCTGCGGCTCGCAAACAGGTTTTGCGATCACAGATGAGACCGCATTTTTGACGTTGAACTTTGCCCAGAAATCTATTTTGATCTGCGATCTTGGTGTGAAATATGCGGCTCGCATGTGGGTTTTGCGATAGCATATCCACATTTGCGATGCCTTTTTGCTCTTTTCTTGTCATTTTGTGGCTTTTTGAACTCTTTTCCATGCTCTTAGGTCCTTACGCCTCATACACTACAAAAATACTAAAATTACATAAGTACAAAGGGAAATTGCATTTAAAGCAAGCTAAAATCTAAGCAATTAGTATCAAATGTGCTGAAATTCTCCGGCACATCAATGCTACGTGCGAGAAAGTTAAAAACAAATACGTGAATTATGGGGAAATACATTGGCACCCACACTTGTGAAATAGACACATTCAGTGGGAATCATTTTAACTTAAATGTTAACTTGATGCACCATTACCAAAAGAAAGACATTTCTCGGCCGTAAACGTGCGTTTGAAATTATTTATGGAAACTGGGATAAGTCCTTTGCCGCTCTACCCAAGTACATAGCTGCATTGCAACACTTTAACCCCGGGACTGTTGTTGAATGGAAGCTTGAGCAGAGTCCGAGAATACCAGAATACATATTCAAATATGTGCTCTGGGCATCTAAACAAGCCATTGATGGTTTTGTGCATTGGCGGCCGATAATATCCATAGACAACAATCATGTCTATGGAAAGTAGGATATTAAGCTGTTGATCGCCGTTGCAGTAGATGCTAATGGAAGTATATTTCCCCTAGCATTTGCTACTTGTGTCAATAAAATCCAAGAAACGTGGACATTGTTTTTGAACCACTTGAAGGAGCACGTTGTCAGACAACGTTCAGGTATTTGCCTATATCTGATCGGCATGGCGGTATTTTAAGTTTGGTACAAAATTTGCGTGCATGGCAGGAATCGTATGCCTATCGCAGTTATTGTGTTAGGCACTTGAAGGCCAACTTTCAGAGGGTTTATGCGAACAAGGACTTACATGATTTAATGTGGATGGCTGCAACATATCACAAGAGTGTAAATTCAGGAGGCGAATAGAATTGATTAGGCAGGAAGACCCAGAAGCCTATCATTGATTGATGCGACATGAGCTTGAACAGTGGACTTTGCATAAGGATGGCGATAGAAGATGGGGAATTTTGACTACAAATGTGTCAGAGTCTTTTAACGGGTTATTGAAGTATGCACGTGGATTGCCTGTCACTGCCATGATGCGGATGTCATTCAAGCAGATGACAGAGAGGTCTGTTGAAAGATCTAGAGGTGCATTGTCATTTATGGAAAGGGATGTTGAATTTATGCCAAAACCAATGAAACGATTTGAAAAATATGGGAAGCAAGCACAGTGGTATTGCAGTATTGCAGCGAGCGAAATATTTTTGAAGTTCGCCCTGGTCTGCATCACAACCGCGGGAATAATACACACACCGTCAATGAATCCAGAAGATTATGCTCCTGTGGAAAATGGTCAATCTATCACTTGCCATGCTCATATGCCGTGAAGTGCTTTCAATATACAGGTTTCAAGGCAACGAGGTACGTTGATAAAGAATATAGTGTTGCTGCATACTTAAAAAATTATAATATATTACAATTTCATAAGTAATCAAGATATATTCAATAATTAATCGTATAAAAAATACTACACACTTAATAGTAAATAATATTGAATTTGTTTCATTCGTAACGATTTGTTTGTTAACTTTTATAGTTTGCCCAAATTCTCCAGCAAATGATTATCTTATGATTCCTATCTAATATTTGATAATTATCTACTGATATACTAAATCCATAATTGGGTACTCTATCGAGTTTGTTAAGGAGAGCATGTAGTTTTTATTCTACACAACGGAATCATAAAAAGCACTAAAGTAACACTACTCTAAATGTCCATGAACAAAGTCAACAACCGTAAGATAAAATTTATTATCACTTTTACTACACTAAAGGGTGCTACATAACAATTAAGGGCACTACACAACAACTAAATGGCACTAAATAACAATAAAATTACATATTAATATACGTACAACAATGAAATCACATATAACAATAATTATTCATAAAATAACAATATATATTTTTTACTTATTTTTTAGCACATAAATAATCTAATCTGGATAAAAAAATAACAAATTAATTAAATCACAAAACGATCACAAAAAAACATAGACCACGGTGAAAAACAACTAATAAGTATTTTATATATATGAGTTTTACCAAAAAGTAAGTCGGAATACCTCGATTTAAAGTCTTTTAAAATGTGAAAATTTGATGATTTGGGGGGCGAAACGAGCAATAGACGAGATCCACTACACCAACAAGCCTTGGATACGGTGTTAGCTTGCTACAATATGGAAAAGATACAGTTTTTGTGAGACAGGTGGACTCCAATGGAGTTTTTTTGCTTAAAATATGGGGTGGGGGGGGGACCCATTTTTTGTCTTCTGGTTCTTTCTGTTCAGGGAAGGAAACGGCCCATTTTTTAATATAGGTATAGCGCATATATAGGAGGCGCTAAATTAATAGCGCTTCCTGCATATGCGCTATACCTCTCGCAACTTTTTAGTTCAAATATAGTGCGGTGAATAACCGCGTCATATATAAAATGGTAGTCAGTATTTTTTTCATCTATTTTTGTCGTTTGAGTCCAAAAAAATCACACTTTGGTTCCGGACTCTTATTTTTGGGCTACAATCTTTTTTACTGCCATAAAGAATTTCTTTTACGTTTTTGAAATTTGAATTTCAAGGGATTAACTCAAACACCATATGAAAAAAAAAAAAAAGGACAGTCTAATTAACATACACCAAGGAAAAAATCTAGTTTACACCATCTTGAGCCTACAAGTTATTTTTTTATTTTGTTGAAATTCAACCGGGAAAAATCGACCTGCATAATTCCTCACTGAATACGATTAACGGAAAGGTGAAAGTCACTTGCAAGTTGAAGTTCTTTTCACAAGTTTTGGACAAGAATATGATCTCAACGTGAAAATAGTTATTTCGAATTTGAAAGCGTGGTTTAGATTTATATTTCAATATCATATATTTTTTGCATTCTATTTTCACTCATCATTTTAGTAATCTTCACAAAACTTCTTCTCTAGAATACTACTATCCGAATTCAATTTCAACTTCTAGAAACTTTTTACCAACTTTGAACATAATTGAGAGAGAGTAATTACACTCTGCAATATCAAAATCGGAAGGTGATGCAAATTTCTCTAATTGCTGTTCTCCTGTCTTTTCAGTCCATACAAATAATGAAAAATCATCCCATGAATTCTACTTGTCATCAGTACAAATAAATATGGTCAATAGAGCTGACATTATAGTTGTATTTAATAAATTAATAATCAATATGACCTAAGAAAGTGAGACACTACTAGAAAACAGGTCAAAAGCGATCAAAAAAAACGACCAAAAAGCGACCAAAACGGCCAGGTCAGTATTCAGGTGGTCACAAACAATTTGCAATCAACATTGGCCTCTATCACAAAAGGACCAAACTTTCCGGAAAAACATATAGAGACCGACTTTGGTCGCAAATTAGCGACCAAAGTTGGTCGCTATATTTTTTTTAAAATTAATATATTCTGGGCAATAGCGACCAATATTGGTCGCTAAATTAATTAATTTTTTTTTAAAATTCTTAATATGCGACCAAAGTTGGTCGCTAATCAAAAAATTAAAAAAAAATTTTTGGTCGCTAACTGCTAAATTATTATTTTTTTGATTAGCGACCAACTTTGGTCGCTATACTCCCAGATTTTAAAAATCTGGGCAATATAGCGACCAACGTTGGTCGCAAAAGTTAAAATTTAATTTTTTAAATATATTTGCGACCAAATAGCGACCAAAATTGGTCGCTAATTTGCAGATTTATTTTTTTTTTCAGCAAAATAGCGACCAACTTGAGACCAATGTTGGTCGTTTTTTTTGGTTGATTTTTTCCAGAAAATGTCTATTTTGGCAGCTACACCACCTGCTAGCTTACCAAATTCCTAAAATAGGCATCTTATGCCATGAAAACAAGAACAACGACAATAACAACAACAAACAACAACAACGACAACAATAACAACAATAAACAACAACGAGAATAACAACAACAATAAACAACAACATCATTAAATAACAACATTAAACAATAACAAAGTCTAAACTTCAAATGAACTTATACATTAGTTAAATGTTATTACAATTCAACGTTTTACTAATGTCTACATCATGAGTTTTATCGTCGGATGAAGTGTCATCACCATGTTGTGGATAAGGGTGTTGTTGTATAGGAGCGGAGGGATGATAACGGGGATGACGGGAGGAAGTAGCAGGGGGAGGGTGACCAAGAGAGATTTGAGCTGCTCTTGTATGGCAACATACTGAGCATCTCTAAACTTTTCTCTTTCTTCTCTAACCTTCTCTCTTTCCTTGGCAGCTTCTAGCTCGGCTGTGAGCTTTGCCAAATTCTCCCGCATAGAGGAGAGGCACTCCTCATCAAGTTGCTCCGCTTGCGAGGAAGTGCATATTCCTTGCATTCCACACCTATAGCGGTGGAATTTCTTAGCGGGAAGCCCGTATGCCTTCCCCCCTTTTGGACCGCCAGCAGCCTGCGTCCATAATCTTTCAGCATCCTCGTCCGACGGTTGGATTGGGTCGCCTGATGAAGATGGTGGCTGGCTGCGTACAAATTCTTCAACCTCAGCTGTGAAGCGACTCTATAAGAAAAATTACATAGAATTAGTATTCAAAAGTTATATAAAACTAGATCAAAGTACTTAATGAAAATTGAAAACTTACATGTACAGCCGAGGCTCGGTCCTCGACCCACCTTTCTTCATCTGAATCTTTCTTCTTCTTGACAATATGAGTTTGCTTGAATAACTTATCTTGCCTCATCGGACGACCCAACTTCTTCTCCTGAAAAGTCATAAATTTTAGTTAATAAACAGATTAGACGTTGAAAATTAAAATTAAATTAAGCAATTACGTACCATTTTCCTCTTTATTGAACCGAGGCTGATCGCACCTCCAATGTACAGAGAGCCTCCCTTCTCCGAAGCACGAGCTTTCATTCCTTGCTCGCTCTTCTTTAGGAAATCTGCGGTTAGCCATTGCCTTTGCAGATCATCCCACAGACGATCAAGCAACCAGGAGGGCTTCTGGTTCGACCTCCTAGCGTTGGAAAAGCAATGAGACAACCGCTTGCGAGCCTTGAGATGGAAGTTAGCAGCTACCTCCGCACTATAGCGGTGTTCCCATACACACTTGCCCTATATTTCAGAAGTTAAGTATTTAGATGGAAATATCATAAATATAAATAACTGTACTGCTTAAAAGAACATTTATACCTTGAATTCATTGAAAATTGCCTCGTTAAGCGAGAATGGAAAATCACTCCAAGTCGCATAAGGGCCATCATATAGCTTTCTAGTGGCCTGGGTGATTATCCTCGTAGTAACATTACTAGGGATAAACCTTTAGTGTAATTAAAAAAAAGACACATTAATATCTTAGTAAAACCGTACAAAACGATAAACGTTAAAAATAACAAATAACCCTTACCCGTCACCCTCAGGGACGATAATGATCCTGCCATACTGGTCACGATGCACCTCCTCATCATCATCACCATCACCGTCCGAACGATGTGCATCAGGGGCATTGTTAGAATATTTTAAGGAGAAACTTACAAATTGTTTGAACCAAGTATCAAATCTCGTATATACAGCATCATGGCCAAATTGACTGACGAGGTGACTGTGACACATCAACCATTTTTAGTAGTTGCATTGAGATGTAATCACAGTAATTGTTATATTTTGATAACTACTAATCAATACTTACTTGAGAAATAGTACGACTTCTGGACAATTTAGCAACACGTGAAGTGTAGCTGACTTGAACTCCACATCGCTCAAACTCCTCTTTCTAACATCTTTAGAACATCGGCCTGGTTGATTGAATATGGACATAGGCGGATATGACGGATCATTCATAAGGTCGACTATGTGCCTGTTGGGCCTATTCCTAGCACATGCCACATTACTCTCAAAATAATAAGAGCAAAAATGGGCAGTCTCCTTTGCAAGATATGCTTCGCATATAGATCCTTCAACCCTGTTCCTCTGCCTAACGAATTGTTTGCATTTGCCGATTGTCCTATCATAATTTTAGGTTAGCCAAGAACATTAAAATAAAACAGAAAATTACATCAAACATATAATATTACCTCTCAAATGGATACATCCATCTGCATTGAACGCGTCCTCCAAGTCGTGCCTCGTGTACAAGGTGGATTGGAAGATGTTCCATCACATCAAAAAACCCACATGGAAATATCCTTTCCAGCTTAGAAGAGGTGACACGAATGTTCTGGTCCATCTGCAGTAGGTTTTCTTCCCTTAACGTGGAAGAACACATGTCTTTGAAGAACAAACTGATCTCTGTGATGGGTTTCCAGATTCTTTCAAGCAAACCACTAAATGCAATACGCAGTAAGGTCTCCATGAAGACATGACAGTCATGACTTTTCAAATGACTCAACTTCCGCGCCTCTATATCAACTTTTCGCCTAAAATTCGAAGCATAACCCTCAGGCATCTTCAGTTTCGCTACCCAATCACAAATTTGCCGTCGTTCATCCAAAGTGAATGTGTAACTTGCTTTGGGTTTGAACACCTTACCATTCTGTGCTGTTTGCAAGTGTAGTTCAGGCCGCCTGCAATATTCTTGCAAGTCCATTCTAGCCTTTGCATTATCCTTGGTCTTACCTTTAACATCCATCACTGTGTTGAACAGATTATCAAAATAGTTCTTCTCAATGTGCATGACATCAAGGTTGTGACGGAGAAGATTATCCTTCCAATAAGGCAGATCCCAAATTATACTCCTTTTCACCCAATTGTGAGTAACACCATATCCTGGGAATCTATAAGGTGGAGCTTCAGTAACTTTACTGAAGCTATGGACCCTCTTCCAAATTTCATCTCCTGAAAGTATCGGAGGTGGAAAATCACATTCAATTTTATTCTTTCTAAATGCATTTTTCATCCTTCTAAACTCATGATCAGGAGGCAAGAACTGACGATGACAATCGAACCATGATTGCTTTCGGCCATATTTCAAAGTGAACGCTTTACTATTTTCCATGCAGTATGGACAAGCTAGCTTCCCAGCAGTCATCCACCCAGACAACATTCCATACGCAGGAAAATCATTAATTGTCCACATTAAATTGGCACGCAAATTGAAATTCTGTTTGGTTGATACATCAAATGTTTCAACCCAATCATACCACAACTGTTTTAGCTCATCAATCAGTGGTTGCAAATATACATCAATTAAGCTTTTTGGATTACGTGGACCAGGGATAATACAATTCAAGAATATGTATGGACTAGTCATGCACAACTCCGGTGGTAGATTATATGGTGTAACAAATACAGGCCAGCATGAATAGGGTGTTGCAGACAGAAAAAATGGGGTGAAGCCATCAGCACAGAAACCCAACCGAACATTCCTCGGTTCACTAGCATAATCCGGATACGTCCTATCAAAGTGCTTCTAAGCTTCTCCATCAGAAGGATGACACATAACACCCGGTGGTCTTCTATTTTCAAAGTGCCATCTCATATGAGGAGCAGAGCTCATCGACGCATATAACCTCTTTAACCTTGGTATAAGAGGTAAATAATGCATCGACTTGATAGCGACCATCTTCCCGCTGGAAAGCCTCTTGAAACGAGGCTTTCCGCAGAATTTACAACTGTCCAGACCAGCATCATCTTTATAGTATAACATGCAACCAGCTTCACAACAATCAATTCTCATTGCCGAAAGTCCTAACTTAGAAACCAATCTCTTTGCCTTATAAAAATCAAGAGGTTAGTCGACATCACGGTCAACTAGCTCACGCATAAGGTCGATGAAAGAGTCCATGGCTCCTTGAGAAATATTCCAGTCAGATTTCATACTTAGTAATCTAACTGCAACAGACAACTTAGAATGCGGACTTCCGTCGCGTAGTGGACGACTAGCTTCCTCTAATTGATCAAAAAAACGTTTTGCCTCATCATTAGGAGTTTGTTCAATAATTTCATTAGAATCACCCCCAAAGTGCATCCCAACTGCATCCGAAACCATATGACGTATTCCGAAATCCCTATTTGTATTATCCACCAACCTACTACTTTCACCCACAACTAGATTATGAAATATCCCATCTCTACCATCGATCTCTCCATGAAATTTCCCCACAAAGTAATTTTTTATAAACCCCTTTCTATAAAGATGAACCTTTACTTCATCTAGTTTTCCAAAGTTCATACAGTCGCACTTAACACAAGGGCACCTAATTATTCCATCTTGTAGGTAGGGTGGAAGTGACATTGCATGTCTAATGAAGTCATCCACCCCTTCTACAAAATCCTCCCTCAATCCCCGTCGATTAGGATAATTCCTATTGTACATCCAAGTACGATGTTCCATCTATACAAATAAAACAAGAGAAAAATTATAAACTAAACGTTCAATTTATAACTATTAGTATGGAACAGATACTTTACTAATTAGTACATTAGAACAATTAGTCAGATACTTCTTATATTTTTACTTATTTATTGTTTTAGTAAATTCTTTGTTTATTTTACTTCTAAGTAGTACATTAGAACAATTAGTCAGATACTTCTTATATTTTTTAATCCACGTTAGTACATTAGAACAACTAGTACATTAGAACAATTCTTTCTTTACTAATTAGTACATTAGAAAAATTAGTATGGAACAATTAGTATGGAACAATTAGAGCGACGTGATACGCATATTTACAGATGCAAAACACCATAATTCAACTCATCAAAAGGAACAAGGAACAGAATATATGTTCACTTTTAGTACCTAAAACTGATCAAGCAGTAGGAAATCTAAGAGAAGTGCCTTCTGCTCGTGCTAACAATCCTTAACTAGTAGCTAAAGTACCAGCGACAGTACCATCAATAATATAAAGTGCAGATATCCAATAGGTCTAAGGTAGGTCTCTCTATGCATTAAACAATGATTTATGAGGATCACGAGGAAGCAACCACAGATTTTACTGCAAAACGATTACCAATCCAGTTAAGATGTCTACAAACAAAGATTTAAAAATTCTTTACAGGTTTTTTAAATACACCAGTTGAGAACTTTATCATCAAATAGTCCTAATACAAATTGAGAATGAAGAAACAAGTACCTGAAAACCGATGGGTGTCACTGTAAGGGTGCCAACAAATGAGAGCTGCGAAGGAGAGAGAGAGGCGGACGGGCACTAGCGCGTGACCAGCGGCGACGGAAGATGGTGC
>MCJB01001882.1:0-13809 GCA_002018475.1 Nicotiana obtusifolia
GAGTATGAAATCAGATTATGGTAAAAGAAAGTAAAAAATAATATAATAGACAAAAATTAAATAAAAAAGAAAAGGACAAAAAAAAGTAAAAATATAGAGAATAAACGAGAAAAACACATGCTTAGATTATACATTATATAGCTAATTTTTAATACAATTAATCAAACACTTGATAAAAAATAATCCTAGCACTATAATCCCTGCATTATTAATCCCTACACTAATAATCCCTGCATTACTTGTGTTCGTACCAAACGACCCCTTAAATTTTAGTACAACCTTTCTTTTGCTAGAATGAAAGAAATTAAATTTAAAAGAATTCTATATAAATGAACGAATTTTCAGAATTCCACTATGTATAGGAAAATAATGATTAGTATCTTATTTCTTAAAATTTTGTCAATAACTTTCACTTATATCAATTTAGAAAGTGGCAAATTGGACATGAGATGCCCAACCTAAATGCTAATCCAAACATGCCATTTATAGAAACTTTCCATAAGAGGAAAACCCCTTAACCAACAAGGAAAAATGGGAAAGCCATATTAAGAGTACTTTACTACACATGGGAAAACCATTATTCCCTTTTCATATTTCCTTTTTAAATTTGGTAATACTTTGTATTATTACACCTTTTAACAATTCAACATAACTATATAACATATGAGTTTTTCCTTCATTACCAATCACCCCTTTATTAGAGATAAAGAAATTTAGAGTAAAAAAAAGGGGAAGATAAAATAGAGAGGAAAAAAAAATGAGAAAATGATAATTAGAGTTTTAATTTAATGCGCGAAAGTCACTAACTATTTTTCTGTAATGAAAAAATTAGTCAGCTTTACCAGCTAAGTATTATGAAGTCACAAAATATTTTTTGCCAACCATAGCTGACTGCGAGAAGGAAGGTTCAAGCTATGGCTACCCCATGAGATGCTCATTTGAAACCTTTGTCCGGTCAATGCGAGAAAGAGAGAAGTGATGTAAACATAAGAATGGAAGTCGGACCAATGAGGCTCTTCTAGCTTTACCTACACGGCAAGGGAAAGATCAAAGGCGAGATGGGAAATGCCCCTCTTTCGTTCTATTGCACTAAAGTCACTAACTACTTTTTGTAACGAAAATGTTAGCCAATATTAATTCAGTATTACGAAGTCACTAAATACTTTTGGCAATCAAATTCTGTAATTTTTCTGAAAAATATTTTCTAACCTAAATGAGAATGTTAGCAAATTGGAAATAGATGCCCAACCTAAATGCTAATCCAAACATGCCATTTATAGAAACATTCCATAAGAGGAAAACCCCCTAACCAACAAGGAAAAATGGGAAAGCCATATTAAGAGAACTTTATACACATGGGAAAACCATTATTCCTTTCCATATTTCCTTTCTAAATGTGGTAATACTTTCTATATTTAGACCCTTTAACAATTCAACATAACTATATAACATATGAATCTTTCCTCCATCACCAATCACCCCTTTATTAGAGATAAAGAAATTTAGAGTAAAAAAAAAAATAGATAGGAAAAAAATTGAGAAAATGACTATTAGAGTTTTAATTTAGTGCGCTAAAGTCACTAACTATTTTTTTTAATGAAAAACTTAGTCAGCTTTTCCAACTAAGTATTACGAAATCACTACATATTTTTTGGTAACCAAATTTAGTGTTTTTTGGAAAATATTTTCTATTATACTAAACATACTTAATCAATTTAGGAACATAAATAAAAATGTTAGTAAATTGGACAATAGATGACCATCAATGCAAAAATGCCTTTTAATAGAAACATCCCAAAGAGTAATTTCATTTTATTGCACCAAAGTCACTAATTATTTTTTGTAACGAAAAAGTTAACCAATGTCACCTCAGTATTATGAAGTCACTAAATATTTTTTGGCAACCAAATCCAGCGTTTTCTGGAAAATATTTTCTATTATACTAAATACACTTAATCAATTTAGGAACATAAATGAAAATGTTAGCAAATTGGACAACAAATATACTAAACCAAAAATGCCTTTTAATAGAAATGTCCCAAAGAGTACTTTCACTTTGTTACTCCAAAGTCACTAATAATTTAGCCAATTTCACCTAAATATTACAAAGTCACTAAATATTTTTTGGCAATTAAAATCCTGCATTTTTCTGGAAAATATTTTCTATCATACTAAACACACTTACAGTTTGTTTGGCCAAGCTGTAAAAATTAATTTATTTTGAGAAGTACTTTTTCTCAAAAGTACTTTTGGTGAGAAGCAGTGTGTGTTTGGCTAATTAATTTGAAAAGCACTTTTGAGCAGCAATTAGTGTTTGGCCAAGCTTTTAAAAACTGATTCAAAGTGTATTTTTCTCAAAAGTGTTTTTCAAAAAAGTGCTTTTGGAGAGAAGCTACTTTTTTCTGCTTCTCCAAAACAATTTCTATTTCTCTTCAAAAGCATTTTTTTCCCTTCCAAAAGCTTGGCCAAACACCTCAATTTTTGAAAAAAAAACACTTTTGGCTTTAAAAAAGTACTTTTGCCCCAAAAAAAAACTTGGCCAAACAGGCTATTAATCTCAATTTAGGAACATAAATGAAAATGTTAGCAAATTAGACAATAGATGACAAACTAAAATACTAAACCAAACATGCCTTTTAATAGGAACATTCCAAAGAGTAATTTGCCACACATAGAAAAACCAGTATTTCCTTTCCAAATTTACCTTCCAAATGTAGTAACACTTTCCATCTTTAGACTTTTCAAGAATTCAACATATCTATATAAGATATGACTCCTTTCTCCATTATCATTCACTCCATTGTTATTAGAAGGAAAAGAAAAGAAAGGAAAATGGGGAGAGGGAAAATTGAGATTAAGATGATTGAAAATACAAATAGTAGGCAAGTTACTTTTTCAAAAAGAAGGCAAGGATTGATGAAAAAAGCTAAGGAATTGGCTATTCTTTGTGATGCTGAGGTTGGTGTTCTTGTTTTCTCCAACACTGGAAAGCTTTATGAATTTGCTAGTTCCAGGTAAAATTTAATTCAATTAATTTATCTTTATCTTTTGTATATAGATTTGTCATATCTGTGTGTGTCTCTGTGTGTTTGTGTATGTGTTTTTTATGTAAACAAAAGGGCTGTTTGGTGCACAAAGTATTTTACGTTTGGGCTAGGGAAAGGGCCGGCCTATAAGGGGTGTGATGTAGGTAGCCTACTCTAACGTAGGCGTTAGGGTGTTTTTGTTTTCTCCAACACTGGAAAGCCTTATGAATTTGCTAGTTCCAGGTAAAATTTAATTCTCTTTTGTATATAGATTTGTCATATCTGTGTGTGTATCTCTGTGTTTGTGTATGTGTTTTTTATATAAACAAAAGGGTTGTCTGGTGCACAAAGCATTCTACGTTCACGTCGGATTAGGAAAAGAGCCGGTCCTTAAAGGGTGTGATGTAGGCAGCCTACCCTAACGTAGGCGTTAGGGACTGATTCCACAGCTCGAACTGACATATAAGTCTACCGTTACTTCAAGACTCCCCTTTCAGATTGGTTGATTATGTATTTATATATAAGTATTTATTTCTTCTGTTGTTCACCTCTGTGTGAGACTCCTGTTAGTACAAAGATGAATTCTTTTATTTTCGTCAATTGTTTTTCTACTGTAAACTGGGACAATTAAGATGTAATTCGAATTATTTCTAAATTATGAAAACTTTTATTTGTACCTTGGAAATGATGGTAAATGGAAAGTATTAATAAATACTTTTTCTTTCTATTTTTGTCCTTTGCGTGATCAAATTTAATAGAAAAGAAAAGAAAAAAACAGAACTAAAATGGTTGATTATATTTGAATAAATAGAAAGTGTTCTAGGAGTGGAAGATTCTAAAAATGCTTAAAAGATTATATTTGAATAAATATTTAGTGTACAGTATAGAGCCCAAAAATGGATTGAAATATGTTTATTTATGAATAAATTAATAGAATGAATTCTTGTTGGGATGAGCCATAAATAGTAGGTTAGGTTTACAAAAGTATAAGTAATATAGCCCAACAAAAGATATGGGCTTTCACTTATTTCACAATCATTTATACATATATTATACATCTTACGATTAATTTTTTAATGAACGGTTAAAAAGTATAAAAATCCTTTTTTTTAAAATGAGGATCTAGGAAGGGAAAGGGCGAAAAAGAAAGAAAATTAAACTCAAATTCATTGTGAAAGATCTAACCGATACTATTAGACTATAAGTTTTGATTTTGTCGAGCTGTCAGTATTCGTCTTTCTTTTGAACCCTTGAAACTCAAATACATTGTGAAATATAGACATATATAGCGAAATATATGTCTATATTTCTAAGTTATAAGGGAAAGGGCGAAAGTGAAAGATCTAACCGATACTATTACACTATAGGTTTTGATGGTGTCGAGCTGTCAGTATTCGTCTTTCTTTTGAACCCTTAAAACTCAAGTACATTGTGAAACATAGACATATATAGCAAAATATATGTCTATATTTTCAAGTTATAATCTCATTTCTCACTTATCTCCAAGATTACCTATATTTATTTCTTATAACCAAACTATGTGTATAACCGATACTATTAGACTATAAGTTTTGATGGTGTCGAGCTGTTAGTATTCGTCTTTCTTTTGAACCCTTGAAACTCAAGTAAATTGTGAAACATAGACATATATAGCAAAATATATGTCTATATTTTCAAGTTATAATCTCATTTCTCACTTATCTCCAAGATTACCTATATTTATTTCTTATAACCAAGCTATGTGTATAACCGATACTATTAAACTATAAGTTTTGATGGTGTCGAGCTGTCAGTATTCGTCTTTCTTTTGAACCCTTGAAACTCAAGTACATTCTGAAATATAGACATATATAGCAAAATATATGTCTATATTTCCAAGTTATAATCTCATTTCTCACTTATCTCCAAGATTACCTATATTTATTTCTTATAACCAAGCTATGTGTATAACCGATACTATTAAACTAGTGTCGAGCTATCAGTATTCGTCTTTCTTTTGAACCCTTGAAACTCAAGTACATTCTGAAATATAGACATATATAGCGAAATATATGTCTATATTTCTAAGTTATAATCTCATTTCTCACTTATCTCCAAGATTACCTATATTTATTTCTTATAACCAAACTATGTGTATAAAATTTAATATTTCTCTTTTATTGTAATATTTTAGATTGATAAAATTTTCACTTTGTATTTTGAAGCATGGAAAACATACTATCAAGGTATAACAAGGCTCCAGAGTCTTCTGAGCTTACCACAATCGAAAATGTGGCAGCAGAGGTAGTTATTAAATAAATATTTATCACATAATTTAATATATCACATGAATTATTTAAATAAATCATTTCCTATTTAATTTTTTCAATTAATTAAATTAAAAGATCTTGATTTTGTTAAACAAGCATGAGTCACAGCCTGAAGTAAATGCCTTAAAAGCTGAAGTTGCTTTGCTACGTCAGGTGCAAAGGTAAGTTTTTCTTTAAATTTTCTACAATATTTTCCTTTTGCATAAAATAAATAGGAAAAATTTCATTTTAGTCCCTGAAGCATCAATAATTTGCATTTTGGTCCTTGTGGTATAACCTTTAATTAATTAAAATGTACTGTTGGCACATTCCCCCCCCCCCCCAAAAAAAAAAAAAGAGACGCTATTTTTGATTATCCAGTTCTATATAAAAAACGAGCAGTTGATCCCGCGAAAGCAACGCTGGTTTTGTTGCGGGTTCACTGGAATTGTTATAAGTGAGGTAAATTGCCTTTCTCCCACCGCATATACCTCCTCTGCTTATGCCACTGGTGATGAACTCACTATGACTATTCAACGTCAAACTCAGAGTTTTTCTTACTACATAGACGGCTAAACGAAGCCTATTAATGAGTGAAAGAGAAATTTTGCAAAATATTTTCAATGCAAGAGAGAAAATGTATATTTTAAAAGTGCTTTACTAAGGCAGTTTATTTATACATACCGACTCTTTAAAGAATTTTTATACTGTCAAGTAACTTATAAGCTAGTTATACTAAAATTTATAAAGTAATAAATATGATTGGTATATTATTAATTATTGATGATATTGAAGTTGTTATAGATTTTATACATTTTAGTCCCTGAAGCATCAATAATTTGCATTTTGGTCCTTGTGGTATTTACTTATGCACATATAACCTTCAATTTATTTAAATGTATTGTTGGCGCGCGCACACACATTCCCCTCCTCCCCCCGCAAATATTCATAGATTAATGAGTGAAAGAGAAATTTCACAAAACATTTTCAATGCAAGAGAGAAAACGTATATTTTAAAAGTGCTTTACTAAGGCAGTCTATTTATATATACTGATTCTTTAAAGAATTCTTACACTATCAGGTAACTTATAATCTAGTTATACTAAAATTTATATAGAAGTAAATGTGATTGGTATATTATTAATTATAGATGATATTGAAATTGTTATAGATTTTATTTTAGTCCCTAAAGCATCAATAATTTGCATTTTGGTCCTTGTGGCATTTACTTATGCACATATAACCTTCAATTAATTAAAATGTACTGTTGGCGCGCGCGCACACATTCAAGTAATTGTATTAAAAGAATTTTTATACTGTCAAGTAACTTATAAGCTAATTGTATTAAAATTTATATAGTAATAAATGTGATTGATATATTATTAATTATTGATGATATTAAAATAATTATACTCTATGTTTTTGCATATATATCATATAATGTGAAGTCGGTTGATGGGGAAAGAACTTGAAGGTCTGAACTTCAAAGATTTGCAGCAGTTAGAACATCAGCTAACTGAAGGCATTTTAGCAGTTAAAGATAAAAAGGTATATATTAATTGCATTTATTAATTAGGGTATAGTTATTATATATACTTCAAAAATAAGTCTTTTTTAATATTAAAAAAAAAAAAGAAAAAAAAAAGGAAGGAAGCATATTACATTGCTCTTGAATTTTTTTTGCTATATATATATATTTTCAGGAACAAGTACTGTTGGGAAAACTTGAAAAATCACTGCTCCAGGTATATATTTGTTTAAAATTAAAAAACCCCTACATTTTGATTGTTTGTTGACTTATTTTACTTTCTTTTTTATTGGAAATATTAAACTTTATCACGAAATTTGTTCTATGGAAGCGAGTGGTATAGAAGTTCGGCTCCGTTTGTTGGTATCGTAGGGGTGGGAGTGACCTTTCTAAACCTCGGGCTAGCGATATCACACAGCTTGCTGAAATAGATCTCGTGAAAAATTAGCTATATTCGAGTTTGGTTATCCTTTCATCGCATAGATAATGTCAGGTCTAGTGATAGTAAGATATCTAAGTTTTCCCACAAGCCTGTCGCCGAGAAAGCTAGTGCGCGTAGATCTCCACGACGGGCCCTCTATATTATTATTAATTAAAGCTGTGTAAGGTTCTTTCTCTTAACTCAGAACGCCCGGGAGCTCTTGGCGAGGAGACCTTAGGAGCATGCTACAAATCATTCCCGTATTTTATCACATACGTTGGTTCGGTCCTGCAATGTTTTCTAAAACTTTTTTCAACTTGCTCATGACTAGATAGATCCGTTTCTAATGAAATAAAAGGAACGAAAAATTTCAAGTAAAAGAAGTGAAAGAAAAAGATTAAATCAGAGATCTAGAGTCAGTTTGATATGACAGAAATCATTTTCAACCGAAAACGAAAAAAATTTATTTTTTTCTATTTGATGAAAAATATTTTCCTTGAAAAATAATTTCAGTTATATCAAACACCAGAAAATTAAATGACTTCTTATGAAATTTTTTCTTTTGACGGGAAAATTAAAACTTATTCTTTTTCTTTTTCTTTTTCTTTTTTGTTTTTCTGGATGGCAGGAGGAAAAGGTTTCACTAGAAAATGAAGCCCTGCGTGAACAGGTATGCCCTAAAGTCTATATTCTAAGGGGCCGTTTAATACGAACACAAGTAATGTAGGGATTAGTAATGTAGGTATTAGTAATACAGGGATTGTAGTGCTGAGATTATTTTTTATCAAATGTTTGGTTCATTTTATTAAAAATTAGCTATGCAATGTATAATCTAAGCTTGTGTTTGGTTTAAAACTGTACAAAATCTTCTTTACAATTATACCTTTGAATATTCTTCTTTCTGTATATAAAGAAATTTAGGAAAAGGGTTTGAGGGGCGATTTAGTAATTTTAGGATCTTATCCAGTTATAGTTAAACCTGATATAAGTAATCCCTTGGTTTCCTTGGTATTAGCTAAACCCTTCTATGATGTATAAGTAATACATGTATTAGGTATGCATAAATTGAATTGAGCAACCAAACATTGTATTGAACGGATTAAATTTTTATACAGGGATTATTTTACTTAGTACAGCCTACCAAACGACCCCTAATTCTACATTTTAATTGTATTTTAATATTATAATTGTGGTTTTATAGTAATTTTTTCCTAATTTCAGTATAATATTTACCTTTTTATTTGTTAAATCTGTAAAATTATTTTTTGTTTATTCAGATTGAGGAACTAAGACGCAGGTCCAGGCACTGTCAAGAAAGAACTTTAGCTTTGGAGAATTCAGTTTGTGATTCAGACACTTGTTTGCGCTTAGGGTAATTATAAACTTTAATTACATTTTATTTAATTAAATTACTTATGTTACTAGTTATAACCACAGGTATTATTAGTCTTCTTCTAATAATTATTATATTATAAGCCCTGTATAACTCAGTTTATGAACCAAATGACCCTTATTTTAAAAAATTTCTACTCCAATTATCAGGTCAAACCAAAATTTGTACCAAATCACTTAAAATATGATGTTCCTCCTTTAAAATATTTCTAAATTATTATATGAAAACTAGCTTAGAGGACAAATTTAGGATTTTTTATCCTTATTTGAGATTTTTACAAAAATAGCTAGCCAGATTAACTATTTACTTTTCCTAGTCGATATACATAAATTATAGACGATTATACACATATTTTACATAGATTTTATATCTATATATATATATATATGCCTTTCGTGTGGACCCGGGATCCCGGACCCGGACCGTCCAAAATTTATCCGGAATATAAGAAACGACCTAAGGAATATTGATTACCGACCTGCTATGACCGTTCCTCATTTTTTGGTATTTTAGGACCACAAAATGAGAACTTGGCTCGATTTCTATATTTTCGTGTGCTATAGCCTACGCCTTTCGCGTGGGCACGGGATCCCGGACCCAGACTGCCTAAAATTTATCCGGACAATAGGAAACGACCTAAGGAACATTGGTTACCGACCCGCTATGACCATTCCTCATTTTTTGACACCATCAGATGCTTTTCTAGCTTCTCGGAAGGGGTCTGGATCCTGTTGCCGAAGCTCATAATTCCGAGTTATTTTAGGACCATAAAACGAAAACTCGACTCATTTCTCTCTCTCTCTCTATATATATATATTATACATCTGTCAATTATTTTTTTGTTTAAGCGAGTGAATGGAGAATTATTATTTAAGTTAATTTTTTTAATTTTTTCTTACAGGCTACCAGTTGAAACAAGTCAGAATATGATAATACCAAAGATGGAAAGTACTTCCAATGATGCTCAAAATCCAATGGTTTTGGAGTGATATCTTCTTGCATTAGACTCATTTCTCTATCACAGTTTTAAATTAAGACTCTTTCTTATATTACTGTTTTTTAGCTTAGATTTAGCTAAATTTTAATTATAAAGTCAACTTTTTTCACACATTTTTTCTTGTACTCAGCCAATGTATGACTAGAACTAGTTGCAAAAGTTGGTAAGGCTCAGACCTATCAAGAATTGAGAGGACTTAAATTAATTTTCTTGAATTTTATTTTACTCTTTCATGTCAATTTTTGTGTTTGAAATGCTATTTGTGGTTGTGCTCCTTTGCCTATTCGAGGCGAAGTTGATCAGTCGAACCAATGAATTTCGAATATTATAAGTTTATACATAAACATCAATGTTTATTTAGTTATTTTTCATTGTTAAATTAATAATTAATTTGCAAATTCCAAATCATAATTCCCTTATTTTGACCAACGAAATCCTTTTTTCATAGAGAAAATTATTTTAAAAAAGAAAATAATGATATGACATCATTTTAGCAACTAATCCACAATTTATGTCATTTTTATATGCCATTTGTGGTTGTTCAATGGCCACTTCATCTACTCTGATAATTTTCAAGAATTATTATTTTGGGATCGAGATTGTAAACAAAGAACTTCTTGGTAAATAGGGCATACTCCTTTGCCTATTCGAAGCGAAGTTGATCGAACAGAGTCAGTCTTAGGGTGAAGATCATCGAATGGAAAAATAGATTGAACTGGCTAATCACTTGATGATTCGGTGGAGAATGAAAACAAAGAGTCGCTCCCATAAACGAATGAATGGGACTTCTGGTCCTGATCGAACCAGAGATTCCGACACCCCGGGGCATACTCCTTTGCCTATTCGAAGCGAAGTTGATCGAACAGAGTCAATCCTAGGGTGAAGATCATCGGATGAAAAAATGGATTGAGCTGACTAATCACTTGATGACTCGGTGGAGAATGGAAACAGAGAGTCGCTCCCATAAACGAATGAATGGGACTCCTGGTCCTGATCGAACCAGAGATTCCGACACCCCAGGAAATCGGCAGAAAGAGATAGGTCGGATACTCGAATCTGCCCAAAATTCTTGACTTTTTCGAGGCAGGACTTCAACCCGTATCTTTGATCAGTCGAACCTATAAGTTTCGAATATTATATGTTTGTACATAAATATCAATGTTTATTTAGTTATTTTTCATTGTTATATCAATAATTAATTTGCAGATTCCAAATCATAATTCCCCTATTTTGACCAACGAAATCCTATTTTCACAGAGAAAATTATTTTAAAAAAGAAAATAATGATATGACATCATTTTAGCAACTAATCCACAATTTTATGTCATTTTTAGGTGCATGGTTTTAATATTTTGAGTTGCATCAACGCATGCCTAAGTGTCACCTTTTCCTCTATTTCCTTGATATTTTTTATACATATTTTTTTAAGAAAAAAGAACATCCCAAAAATAATATATTTTTTTTGTGGTCACCCCTTCTTTTAAAGTACACGTCATTCTTTAGTAACTAATTCTTTTCTAAATTAAGTATTAGCATGCATTAATCTAATCATGACTTTATTAGTCAAGCAAATGACGAGGAGTTCGATAAGATTGTTCATTAATTTAATTATAATTCTCTGATAATGGTTGCATGCCCACTTTACTATATTGATCCCTATTTTAAAAATAAAAATAAAAATATTTGCTATGCATGGTACAGCAAGAACCATGCTTTCAGAGACCTAACTCAACCCGGTCCGAATTTTATCTGAACTGCGACAATAACTGATTAAGCAGTCGGCCTTCCTACCAGAATGCCTTTTTGGTCGAAGAGCTAGGCTAGGTTTGGTAATATCCAAAACAAATGAAAAGAGGTCGGGGTCGATAGGTGGCAGTTGGCAAGGAACTTGATCCCCCCAAAAAAAGGGGGAAGCCACGGTCGAACTCTTATTCTGGAAATAAGTCGGGGCCCTTTTACCAAGTCTACCAGCTCCTTTTTTACTAGTAAGGACGCTAAAAAAAAGGGAAGTTTCCTGTCTTAGTTTCACTTTCTTGAACTGGCTACTACCACGCAACGTGCCCTTGCTTGGTGGGTCGTTAATTAGCAATTCAAACATACCCAACTTTTGTATATTATTACCTTGAATATGTTATCTTACCTTGAATAAACATGAACTTAATTTAATTGGAGATTACCATACTTTTTGCCGTACAAAATGAAATATAAAATTATTCGTGTATAAAACATGACAATTTTTTTGTACAAGATAATATAGTATTATCACCCCTTAGATTTTTGTAATTAGACTAAGGAAGTAAAGCTTTTATTAGAATTTTGTGGAATTTATTATGTAGGAGGTGAAAATTATATTTCCTAGCATCATTTAGTTTAATTTTTTTCTTCTTAAAGTTGTTTGAGTAGATATACCAAAATCTCAACAATCTTAGTAATCCTTAACTTAATTTAGTAATAATAATATTGCAAAGAAAACGGCCCTCCTTTCCTGCTTTGTGAGGAGTAGACTGAAGGGCTTATCGCTTCTCCTACTGCTGCTTCCGACCCCGTCTCGCAGCCGACCGATCTCCTCAAGGGATTGTGGTTTTTTTTTACTAATTGGAGCTCTCCCTTCACCACCGTCAAGTGTAACAATTGAAGCATATAAGACGATCATTATTAATAAAATAATGCAGCTAAAATATTCTAAAATATTTTCAATTAAATTATTAACGAACGCAAAACATCCACTTAAAGTGCATTCTTGGGCCCCTAACATTTGCGAATGCTACACGAACCCAAGTATAATACCTTTGATTTTTTTTTTTTCTACTTTCAAGATAATTTTCATAATATTTTTTGGTTATTATTTTTAGGATTTAACTTATATCGTCGCTCATCAAAAATAAAAAAAAATATATTTATACTACTAATGTAATTTAATATGTAGTAACGAATTATATGCCTTACAGTTTTACCTATAATTACTTGTAATATTCTAGGAGTTGTTTGGTATAATAATGGGATAGTTAATTTTATCAATTTAACGTAAAACTTATCTAATGATTAACTAATTAATACCTATAACTAAATATAAAATATATACAATCTCAAATTTTATCTTTAGATTATTATCCTCGTTCCTTGTACTAAACAACCATTTTGGTAACTCAGTACTTTAAAAATTACAGTAATATAATATAAATATTTTTTTCTTTTGATTTTTTTTTTTTTTTTATATAGATAGAAAGAAGGGAAAGAAAAAGAAAAAATATTAAAGAGTAAACGTGTCAGGATTAAACAAGGTCAATTAATCCTGGCCGTTTAATTAAGGTTAGGCCACCAATTATCCGAATAGGCCCCAGGGACCCAAATAATAAAGCTTTGTTTGGAACCGTCCCAAAAGATAAATTAATTTTTTGTTTTGTTTTGTCTTATATAATATAACTAATTTAACTATGTTATAAAATAAAAATTATAAAGTAAATAGCTCGAAGACAAAGTATAGAGAGAGATTGATATATTATTCAACTATAAACTTATGTTCATAATGAACTGAAAACTCCTCTATTTATAGAAGAAAGAAAGCAGCTGCGAAGCTTTTCAGTTGCTTGTAGATAAACTTCAACAGAGTACCAAACGGATAATCTTCTTCAGGAAAATTATCTATAGCGGAGTAATAAATGGACATCCACATTATAATTATTTTAATAACAAACTAGTCAATTAAGATATATTTTACATGAGTTCGAATTTTAAGAATGAAGAACTTTTTTTGAGGGAGAGTGTTACTTTATCAGCTCACTAAATAAATTTTAATTTTAAATTAACTGAATTTACTCATAAGGTAGGGGTAAAGTTTCCGTACCCATTATCCTTTCCAGACCCCATGATCCACGGTATGGAATAATACTTGGTATATTATTATTGTTGTTATAACTAGATTAGTTTTTTGAATATCAAACACTCAAAGGAAAAAAATATTCGACTTTGGGTGTGTTTGGTATGAAAAAAAATATTTTCTGAAAAATATTTTTTAATTTTTTTATATTTGATTGACTTAAATATTTTGAAAAATATTTTACTCAAGAATTTATTTTCCTCAAATTCGAGAAAAATAACTTCCCCACCAAGAGGAGAAAAATGTTTCTCAAAATTCGTTTTTAACCCTTTACACCCT
>MCJB01001883.1:0-13808 GCA_002018475.1 Nicotiana obtusifolia
ATGATTTAAGAAACAACAAGGACCGTTCATCCGATACACTGTTCCAACATAAAATGTACCACGAGAATCACAACCGGGAATAACTTTACTATCACAACTAACCACCCCATCACCATCAACAATCATAGTCAGTATTGCCTCCCACTATAAATACAACCATCAATCATCACCTTCCTCAATCACAACCACAACCACCACTACCACCCACCATTATTAACTATCACCATCCACCACTATCCTCAACCATAATCGCCATCAATACCAATCACCACTAGCTATTACCCAGAACCACCACCATTAACCAAGACCACCATCAACCACCGCCTCTAATCGGCATTCACAAGCACCATCATTAGGCTTCACTACCATCAAATACCATATATATATATATATATATATATATATATATATATATATATATATATATATATACATTAATTAGTATTTTATTTGAATTTTGTGTTTATTAATTTTCAAATAAAGATAAATTTTAAATATTCAGATATTAAAAAACAAACAGTCTTAATCATTTAATATTCAGATCTTAATACACATCTTAATATTTAGATATGTATTCAGATTCAGGTATCTTAATCTTAATACACATTTTAATATTCAAATGTATATTTATATCCATACGTCTTAATCTTAAAAAAAAAAATGATAAAGTAGGAGTGTTTATCTTTTTTATTGTACATGTGTATGACGAAATCAGCTTTCTTATGAAGGAATAGATCGAGGTTGAATCTCGAAGCCAAGATCGGCGTCCCATGTTCATGCTCGGAACCATATGATCGGAGATCGAGCCGACGTCCCATACAGATGGGAAATGGAGGATCGACATTCGAACCGACATCCAATATCGATGTCGGACCATTCGACCGACGCTCAGACCGATATCCGATATCGAGCTCGGAACCGGAGCTGGGGCCAGATCCGATATGATGATCGATGGTTCACTTCGAACCCCACCTCGTGATGACCGATATGCCCGTTGCACCGGCCTGCCTTCAAAAGTCAATGACACTGTCCTAACCAAACCTTGCGTGCAGACCCCTCACCTAACCTGCAGTACTTTCACTGACTCTGCAAGACTTTTACCAAACGTGTGTGGGTTTCACCCACTACACAAGGACACTATCATGATTGAAAGGGACACCACGTGGGCAACCAGGGAAAGAAAAGGGGGGGGGGTAGATTTTTTCCTATATATATGTGTGTTGAGGCACTGGTTGGGGGGTTACGAAAAAAAGAGAAAAAGGGCTGTAAACAAGAAATACAAAGGCAATATATTGATCTACCTAATCCTGCAATCACAATCTTTCTCAAATATTGTATCCTCTCGACCTTATCATATATTTGTCTTCAATCGAGTTCGTCACTTACTTATCGTTTCCCACGCTCAAAATTCAATTGATTTGTTTCCAATTTTTGGGGCAAACAGTACATTAGCGTTCTTTATATCTCAAACGAAAGTGCTTGACTATAACTTTTGACCGTACGTAATTATACCTACTAAGAGATACTTGAGCACAATTTTGGGTCCGTTTGGTACGGAGGAAAAATTTCTGAAAAGTATTTTTCAATTTTGTCTTGTTGGTTGGTTAATTAAAATGTTGAGGAAAACATTTTTCCTGAGAAAACAAGTTTCGAACAAATCAGGAAAATGTTCCTAGTGGGAATAGGGAAAATAAATTTCATAGTGTTGATTATCACCAATACGTAGCGCAACTCCCTTCACCCCAGCCCACCTCGAACACCCAACCCACCTCCCACACACTCACCCCACCTCTCGCCTCTCGCTTCTCGGTCCTCGCTCTTAGGAATGAGCATTCGGGCATGATTGGATAAAAATTTCGGTTTGAATTTTTAGTTTTTTGATTGAAGATATGACAATTTCAATCTAAATAAGTTCGGATTGGATCGATTTTTTAAAATTTGATTTTGGATTAATCGTTTGAATATTTTAAAATTTTGATTTTGATCCTATAAGTTGCGATGTTTCTTCTTTTTACAAAGTTGAGCATATAAATGAAGTACTCATATTAAATTGCCTAAAAAAAGTTCATCATTCTCACTGCAATCAACCAAATAAAATATTCAAGTAATGAAATACATCATCAAGGAAATTCAACAGAAACATTAATAAGGCTAATAAGAATTAACAATAGTAAACCCATGTCCATATAGAAAATATTTTGACAGTAACTTATACTCCCACTGTTTCAATTTAGATGAGTTAGTTTGACTCGGCAAGAAGTTTAAGAAAAAATAAGAAGACTTTTAAAATTTATGGTCTTAAAAGCTTAGGGGGTAAAAGCTTTGTGGGGCCATGACATTTATATGGTTATAAAAGCTTCTCATTAAGGGTAAAATGGGTAAAATGAAGAATTTAAAGTTGAATTATTTCCGAAGTTAGAAATTGTCACGACCCGAAATCAGCTGAACGTAGTGATGGTGCATAACACCGCCGTCAAGCAAGCCAACGGTAATTTACCAATTTAACTACTCATTTTTAGTGTTTTGAAATCCTGGTTTTCATTAATTGAATAGCATCAACTAGAATTTACCGAGATGAAAGTATGTACACAATTATAACAAAGAACAACCCGTAGAAACCCCCAAAATCCGGTGTCACTAGTGCATGAGTAATTTCTGAGGAATATAATGATAATACAACATATGTCCCGAATGTAATAAGACAGAATAAAATAAATAATACAATGGAGACTCGATGGATTGCGATGCGTAGCCTAGAATGTAGCTCACTTGAAGTCTCTCCAGCAGGTGCGCCTACGCGCCAAGGTGGTCATCAATGAACCTGTCAGAACCTGCACATTTAGTGTAGAAGTGCAGCATGAGTACGTAAACCAACGCGTACCCAGTAAGTATCTAGCCTAACCCCGGAGATATAGTGACGAGAGATCGACATCGACACTTACTAGAGGTCCAAGCAATAATATAATAATCTATAACAGGTATGAGGTGCACAACAATAGTGAAGTGAATATGTAAATCTCAAAAGTTTCCAATTATTTTCTTTAAAGTAGGAATTTTTTCAATCTTGTATTCTATCTTAGTATCTCAAGAAGTTGTCAAGTGTCAACATCAAATAAATACGGAGTACCAAATAAAATGCCGAGCATCAGTAGAGAGGTTAAATCTTGAATATTCGGGATACAAACGATATAACGCACGATTTTGCCAAGGACGTTCCGCCCGATCCGAAATAATGTGTACACTGCCGACGGTCGAGCGGCACGAACCATAAATGCACTTATATACTGCCGAGGCGTTCGGGCCGCCCCACAAGAAAAAGAAGGAAGTTACCAAATTGCGAGACACGTGTTTCTAACACCGTACGTGGGTACAAAATGGATACAATCTTTACTATTTCTCAAATAACTTGCCCACAACTCCAAGTGTTAAAGGCTTGGCCTAGCATACATATAGTTATTTCAAAATCAATTTTATTTATAACTTCGATTAATTAATGTCAGCAACATAAGTTTAAATAATTCAAATATTACAGGATAAGATCCTAGGTCTATCCGGACATAAAAATGCTATAGCTACATACGAACTCTCATCACCTCGTGCGTACCTAGCACCCACAACTAGTTGCATATAATAATAAATATCACCTAGGGGATAGTTTCCCCCTCACAAGATTAGACAGGAGACTTACCTCGCTCCGAAGTTTCAAAACCGGCTCCAAGGCCTCTCTAACACCTCAATCCAAAGCCCATCGATCGAAAACTATTCAAACAATGTGCAAACCGATCAAAAGATATTCTAATACCCATAATTAATCAATTTAGACAAACTCTCAACTCCACTCGAAAAGCCTATAAAATCAACCCTCGGGCCCATGTTCCCGGATTTCAAAAATTTTTGAAGATAAACTTTACCCATAACACCACGAACTCAAATATATAATTTACTCCAAATTCCATGTCTAATTTCGTGGTCAAAGTTCAAAAATGCCAATTTTCTAGGTTTTCTAGCAAAATACCAATTTCTACAAATTCTCATGCTTAGATCTATATACAAACCACGTGTTTAGCTCACAATGTGAAGAAATCACTTATCCCATAATAGTTGATGAAGATGGCACTCCAAAAGTGCTTCAAAATCGGCTCCCATGGACGAAATGAACTGGATTGAGCCAAACCCTTGTTTCAAAGAAGCACACTGTCCGGCCCGACCTTAGCACCTGCGGTTCAATAGCCGCTTCTGCGGCTCCGCACCTGCGGAAAATCCATCGCAGGTACAACTCCAACTCAACTCAACAGCCCTCGCATCTGCGCTTCCGCTTTTGTGCCCCTCAAGCGCTTCTGCGCTCGCGCACCTGCGCGTTTTTGCCCGCTTATGCGGCCCAGGCCTTTTGGCCAACCTCCACTTCTGTGCTGCCCCATTCCGCAGGTGTTGTCCCGCTTCTGCGGTAATATGACCGCATTTGCGGTCTCAGCATTTCCCAGAAAGGGTTCGCTCCTGCGCTTGCCTGGCCGCTTTTGCAGCGTCGCACCTGCTGCCCATTTTCCGCAGGTGCGATTGCACCAAAACCCAGGCCCTTCAGCAAAAAACAAAGCTCCGAATTGATCCACGACTCGTCCAGAACTCACCCGAGGCCCCCGAGACCTTAACCAAATATACTAACACGTCCCAAAATACAATATGAACTTAGTCGAAACCTTAAACCACGTCAAACAACCTCAAAATCATGAATCCGCCTCGAATCAAGCTTATAAATTTTCAAATTCTAAATTCTATATCTTGTGCCGAAACGTATCAAATCAATTCGGAATGACTTCAAATTTCACTCACGAGTCGTAAATGACATAACAAAGTTATTCCAAGACTTGGAACTCCAAACGGACATCGATAACATGGAAGTCCACTTCAAACCAAACTTATGAAATTATTAAACCTTTTTAAAATGGCAACCTTCCATAATAAGCGTCGAAATGCTCTCGGGTGATTCGATACTCAACCCGAACATACGCCAAAGTCCGAAATCATCATACGAACCTATTGGGACCTTCAAATCCCGATTCTGAGGTTGTTTACTCAAAAGTCAAACCTTAGTCAATTCTTCCAACTTAAAGCTTTCAAAATTAGAATTTTCTTTCCAAATCAATCCCCAACTTCCCAAAATTCATTCGTACTACACGTACAAGTCATAATACCTGAAATGAAGCTACTCAAGGCCTCAAACCGCCGAAAGAAGCGCTAGAGCTCAAAACGACCGATCGGGTCGTTACATTCTCCCCCACTTAAGCATAGGTTCATCCTCGAACATGCTAAGGACTGCTCAGGAGTTGTCCAAATTTACTGTTTAACATGTTGTGCACCTACCCATGCCATCACAACCCAGTTGGGCATATTAGCTTGAGCCAGACTGAAGGTCCTCCCTTTAGCCTTAGCTGACAAGCTTTAGAACCAAGTTCCAACTTCCGACTTTCTTTACCAGACCTGATTCTAACACACGAACACTGTACCAATCACCACGCACTGTACCACAACATTTTTTTTTTGTTGGAAAAAAGGCATAGATATTCTCAATTTAAAACTCGAAATACAAGTATTCTGCCATAGACATACATTGTTCAATAAGCAAAAGGAGCATTGTTGAGCTACACCACTTGATAAAAAAATCCACCACGACACAAAAATAAACAATTTCATCTCCGTGAATGCGCCACTTAAAAGAGAGAAGTTCCCTTTCCCTTCTTATCTCCACCATTCTCAAAGTGCTTGCACCTTTTGATTGGGTGCTGGGACACATGTTTGTAACCCTGGCATTGTAACCTTAGCACAATCTTCTTGGTAGTTTTGGCCTTTTTGTGGAAGACGGGTTTTGTCTGCCCACCATAACCAGACTGCTTGCGATCATACCGATGCTTGGCTTGAGCTGCTAGGCTATCTTTTCCTTTCTTGTACTGTGTAACTTTATGCAGAGTGTGCTTTTTGCACTCCTTCGACTTGCAGTATGTCTTCTTCGTTTTTGGAACGTTCACTATGGTTGGAGGCTGACTTCAAGCAAGGAAGGAGCTGCAGTAGAAACCACCTTTGTTTCTAATGGCGTCCAGAAACCCTAGAAAATGAGGGAAGAGGAAACCACTTTTATATGGTTAGGGTTTCTGACCACAACATGATTGTACACCTAGGCTGAAATCACACCATGCACCACATAAGTCGGTTGCCCTTAATAACATCCTCTGACTACAATAGCGGAAATTTCACGAATTTGATACCCGCAATACATCTCATGACGCATATAATCATGTTCCAAATCTCGCAATATTGTCACGATGAAAGAGACGTGTAGAAACTCATAACCACCTGCCGAATCAACAATTCGTGGAATCCTTCCTCCTGACAAGAACCGTTACTTCATTCTGATCTAAATAACGATATTTTCCCTTTAATGTGCCTTGTATAAATATGATTGCACAAACTTCAGGTCAGTACTCTTGTCTCACCCAGTACAAGCTGCTCAGGCAATAAACCGTCTCAGACACTGCCAACAATCTTATGTGACGCCCACAACGCGCCAACAAGCTACAACTCGAATACGATGCATAAGGAAGAACGAACTCTGGATAATGACTACCCAGCCCGCGCAACAAGTAAAACGGCCAAATAGATGCCGTGAAACTACCTCAGGTATGAAAAACAAGACACACAAAATAAGTGTAAGGAGCTATGCTCAACATCTCGCTATTGCAGCATGTAACCCGATCCAAAGAATATATACCCGTGGCGGCGTGCCACCCAATCCGCACATAACAATCAAGAAGAAAATATACATCAAGCCGTAATGCTTGTTCTCACAAAATACCCCAAATATCAACCACAAGCACGTTGAGTGCATAATACTGTTCCCTGGGGAGACAGATAGTGCCATATGCTACAAATCCAAGCACAACTAAGGTTCGATAAATGACTTGCATCTCGAGAGCCATCCTGCTCACATAACACCACAAGCTACACGGGACCTCAACACGTATGCGAATAATCAAGCCGCCTCACAACCCACATGGCACAATTGAGATTTACATGGAATAATTGACGACGGAAATAACATTCAATGCTCGATGACTCCTCCGCAAGCAATGCTATGACGACTGAACACATCTTACCTGACGCAAAGCACAAACTCATATTAGGCCCACCAACGGACCTCACACCGATTCTGATCATATCATACTGGCCAATAACTTTCCAAGGATACATAATGGCCCTATTCATGACACATAAGAACAGTCGCGCAATCCGGGGCGAGCTCACACAGTCCACAGCCTAAGGAATAGAACGCCTCTCACGCATAAACTCTCGCATTAGTTCACTCTAAACATCTGAATTCTTCCCTGCTCACCCGAGCTCGTGACATTCTTATCAACATCGGACCACAATCTTGATCCTCAAATTCCAACTCCCATACCGCCCGCTGCACCCATCAGGCCGCTACGCGATAATGCACACATTCACCATAACCCTTGACTACTAGTAGATTAACCACTTCATTGGCTAGAAACATTTCACTTAGCTCATTTCAGAAGAACCACTGTAGCACGCAACTGAATTCTCAAACCGCAGAAAATACAACCTCAAGCCATGATCTAAACTGTCATAACTCTCCCGGTATCCATTTACACCACAAAGCCATTCGAATCTAATTACTCCCCAAATCAACCAAATTATGGTGGCTGTCAAGCCCGCACGTACAACCAAAAACCACATGTTATAACTTCACACACCGAATGAATCGGTCATTGCCATAATCATACTGATTCAACCATTACTAACCGACCCAACTTCTTTACATCTATTCTTGACCTACTTTAGAAATAATAATAGCTCCATCTACAGCATAACGAACTCAATACGCACTTATCTCGAGCGACCCGAATCGCGAGACCGCATCGTCTCAATACCCATGAATCATCTCATACCTCCTCATGCGCACAATGGCATCTCCAACTGGTATACCCATTCTACAAGACCTCCCACAAATCCGAAGCTATTTCTTCCTTCCCTCAAATACTGCACCTTATACTCGATGATAACATAGGACACTCCAAGTCCCGTTCACAATCACCGCCAAAATTCGATCCTTAACACAACGGACCCAAAATCCTTAGGCACTGAACTTAAATTCTTGAACTCACTGGACCGTTGTTGAGAGTCACCCACTCTGACCTGATCCTGAATATAACTAAACTGTCTGCTAGCTCACGAACACCCCCTTCTAAGAGGCAACCGACTGAATTCTTTTCCTTGTACCTTACATCCATAAGAAGCATAAACTCTGGGTCTCCGAAACATGCACCTCAATCGATAAGGCGAAGTATAGCACACAGTCATCAACTTCTTTGCTGACTTACCCCTGATGGTTCCTTTTCTTAGTCATAAATAATCCACCAATGCATCGATAACCAGAAACCGCACAAGCAAAAAATCACGCGATCCAATGGTAAACGGTGGGGCTTCCCCACTTAGCTTTAAGCTATCATCACATAATACAGAGCCCACAACGATTCCTCCTTCTCAGTTACCATGATCTCGCGTGGTTAACCCGCCAGACTTCTCGAAGTCTTTTGTTAAGCTTTTCATGAACATTCTGAATCACCAATCACAATCGCATATTCGACCTCGTACTGGGTAGCAAGTAATATTCTTTGCATAAGCTTCATCACCACCACGCAACCGCTAACCTGCTCACAAGAGATAACCCACCTGTGGAATTCCTCACCGATATCTTCCAACGAAGGTGCACTGGGTATAACTACCACGTAATCAGTAAATTCTCCTGAGCCCATGCTCGCCCACCAATTGTATACGTCTGCTCTTTCCCTATTGACATCAACTGAAAGTTCAAAAATGCCTTCCGAACTCAAGTCATATTGCACCTGAAACGATAATCAGATCTTCACACCTCTCTCCATTTCAAACAAACTCCTTTTTTCCATATTCAATCTTTCTTCGTACGGTAACCATCACTCCGAATAAAATCTGTAGGTCAAATCGCCTTCCATCATGATTCCCAAACTGTTCTACACTTTCTCAAGGCAACCGACTATCCTGCCACAGAATCCATAGGCTAATCTGCCACTCTCAATTCGGTTAAACCATCTCTTTCAAGCAACTTCTCGGCCTTTTTCATACTTGACCTAGTAGTAATTCAACCACCGCGAGACACTTTCCGCCAAGTCCTTCCCTCATACTTCGTTGCCTAAATGTCGCATCAAATAAAAAATCCATCTATGTAGCCCTGAACCAATAAAATGTTACTGACTCTAAGCATCTTCGAAGATTATCTTTCTCGAGCCATCAACATTGGAAATACCAATTCTGAACCGCTGCACACTGCTATCCCTGGCAACCGCCCCTCAAGCACCATCTCACAACGCCCTACCCCGAAGGCAAAATCAAAGGAGACCATAACACCGGCAAACCGTAATGCGTTCAAACAAGGACGACGATACTGCATCACAATGAAAATTCCACCACGCTCGAAAATATCAAGTCTCGTTAATCCATCAACCAAACCTGGACATCTATAGTCCGGTTGCCTTTTATTTGCTGGAATTAAATGTTGAACCCATAAATCATGCACTAAGAAATCCTCTCTTCAAGTCATTCACTGCCTTAACACATAAACGAGCACCCCACCATTACATCAATACCGTGCGATAACGATGCATGAACATCGTAGCAATCTACGCATAGCGTCAAAACCACCGGAAACACAGCTACGGAGTTGATTGACAGAACATTCTTCCACAAGGCGCGATAACAGCCTACCCGAACACGCAGGGAAAAACATCCTGCACCGTGTCTGCAGTACCACTACAACTCCTCAATGCCCAATTGATAACAAGTGCTTTGCGTCGCATAAGATTCAGTAGGAAAGAAATAAAGGCACAAGCTTAAATGGAATCAAACTGCACGATGAGGAAATCAAGAAGAAAAGTACTCCTAACAGCCCTGTAGCCTCTCGAAGATAAGTACAGATATCTCCGTACCGATCCGCAAGACTCTACTAGACTTGCTCATGACTCGTGAGAACTAAGTGAACCTAATGCTCTGATATCAAGTTGTCATGACCCAAAATTCATTGAAGGTCGTGATGGCGCCTAACACTGCCGTCAGGCAAGCCAAAGGTAATTTACCGATTTAATTACTCATTTTTAGTGTTTTGAAATCCCGGTTTTCATTAATTGAGCAACATCAAATAGAATTTACTGAGTACATGAAAGTATTTACACAATTATAACAACGAACAACCCGTAGAAATCCCTAAAAACCCGGTGTGACAAGTGCATGAGCATTTTCTAAGGAATATAACAATAATACAGCATATGTCCCGAATGTAATAAGACAGAATAAAATAAATAATACAATGGAGACTCGATAAACTGCGATACGTAGCCTATAATGCAGCTAAACATGAAGTCTCTCCAGCAGGTGCGCCTACACGCCAAGGTGGTCATCAAAGAACCTGTCAGATCCTGCATCTTTAGTGCAGAAGTGCATCATGAGTACGTAAATTAACGTGTACCTAGTAAGTATCTAGCCTAACCCCGGAGAAGTAGTGACCAGGGGTCGACGTCGATACTTACTAGAGGTCCAAGCAATAATGTAATAATCGATAACATGTATGAGGTACATAGCAATAGTGAAGTAAATCTGTAAATCTCAAAAGTTTCCAATTATTTCCTTTAAAGTAGGAATTTTCTCAATCTTGTACTCTATCTTAGTATCTCCGGAAGTTTTCAAGTGTCATCATCAAATAAACCTGGAGTACCGTATAAAATACCGGGCATCAGTAGAGAGGTTAAATCGTGAATATTCGGGCTAAAGAGATATAACACACGATTCTTCCGAGGACGTTCGGCCCAATCCGGAATAATATGTACATTACCGAGGGTCGAGCTGCACTAATCATAGATGCACTTATATACTGCCGAGGCATTCGGCCCGCTCCACAAGAAAAGGAAGGAAGTTACTGAATTACGAGACAAGTGTTTACATCACCATAAGTTGGTACATAATGGATATAATCTTTATCGTTTCTCAAATAACTTGCCCACAACTCCAATTGTTAAGGCTTGGCCTAGTATACATATAATTATTTCTAAATCAATTTCATTTATAACTTCGATTAATTAATGTCAGCAACATGAGTTCAAATAATTCAAATATTATAGGATAAGATCCTAGATCTACCCGGACATAAACATTTGATAGCTACGTACGGACTCTCGTCACCTCGTACATGTGTAGAACCACAACTAGTTGCACATAACAATAAATATCACCTAGGGGTAGTTTCTCCCTCACAAGGTTAGACAGGAGAGTTACCTCGCTCTGAAGTTCTAAAACCGGCTCCAAGGCCTCTCTAACACCTCAATCCAAAGCCCGTCGATCCAAGACTATTGAAACAACGTGCAAACCGATCAAAAGATATTCTAATACCCATAATTAATCAATTCAAACAAACTCTCAATTCCGTTCGAAAAGTCTATAAAATCAACTATCGGCACACGTGCCTGGATTCCAAAAATTTTCGAAGATATACTTTACCCATAACACCACGAATTCAAATATATAATTTACTCCAAACTCCATGTCCAATTTCGTGGTCAAAGTCCGAAAATGCCAATTTTCTAGGTTTTCTAGCAAAATACCAATTTCTACAAATTCTCATGCTTAAATCTATATACAAACCATGTATTTAGCTCACAATGTGAATAAATCACTTACACCATAATAGTTGATGAAGACGGCACTCCAATAGCGCTCCAAAATCGGCTACCATGGATGAAATGAAGTGGAATTGAGCCAAACCCTCGTTTTAAAGAAGCACACTATCCGGCCTGTTCAATAGCCGCTTCTTCGGCTCCGCACTTGCGAAAAATCCATTGCAGGTGCAGCTCCAACTCAACTCAGCAGCCCTTGCATATGCACCCCATGTAGCGCATTGGCGGCCCTCGAGCGCTTTTGCGCTCGCGCACCTGTGTGTTTTTGCCGCTTCTGCGGCCCAGACCTTTTGGCCAACCTCCGCTTCTGTGCTGCCCCATTCCGCAGGTGCAGTCCCATTTCTGCGGCAATACGACCGCATATGCGGTTCCAGCACTGCCCAGCCAGGGTCCGCTCCTATGCTCGCTGGCCACTTTTGTGTCGTCGCACCTGCGACCCATTTTCCGCAGGTGTGATTGCACCAGAACTCAGGCCCTTCAGCAAAGCAACAAAGCTCCGCATTTACCGCGACTCGTCCAGAACTCAACCGAGGCTCCCAAGACCTTAACCAAATATACCAACACGTCTCAAAATACAATACGAACTTAATCGAAACCTTAAACCACGTCAAACAATCTCAAAATCATGAGTCGCGCCTCGAATCAAACTTATAAATTTTCAAATTCCAAATTCTATATCTTGTGCCGAAACGTATCAAATCAATCCAGAATGACTTCAAATTTCACATACGAGTCGTAAATGACATAACGAAACTATTCCAAAGCTTGGAACCCCAAACAGACATTGATAACATGAAAGTTCGTTTCAAACCAAACTTATGAAATTCTTAAACCTTTTAAAAATGTCGACCTTCCATAATAAACGTCGAAATGCTCCCGGGTGATCTGATACTCAACCCAAACATATGCCCAAGTCCAAAATCATCGTACGAACCTGTTGTAATCTTCAAATCCGATTCCAAGGTCGTTTATTCAAAAGTCAAACCTTAGTCAATTCTTCCAACTTAAAGCTTTCAAAATTAGAATTTTCTTTCCAAATCAATCCCGAACTTTCCGAAGTTCAATTCCGACTACACGTACAAGTCATAATACTTGAAGCGAAGCTAGTCAAGACCTCAAACCGTCGAACGACGCGCTAATGCTCAAAACGACCAATCGGGTCGTTATAAAAATGTATCATTTATTTTGGAACAAACTAAAAGGGAAAGTACCTCATCTAATTTGAAACGGATGGAGTAATTAATATTGAATATATGAGATAATATCTAATAGGTAGGGTATTAGACTTATTACTATTTGCATATGGATAATAGACCAAATATTTAGTATAAAATTTTGGAATTTTCGGATATCCAAACATCTAAAGTACCAAACTCAACATCCAATTCGAAATCCAAAAAAATTATAATTAAATCTGAAACTAAATCTGTAATCCGAAAATCCAAATCAAAAATTCAGAAAATTCAAATTTCGATTTGAGTTTCGAGTTTGCCCATCCCTACTCGCTCCTCAACCCCCATCCTCACCCTAACCTCATATCCTTCCACCCTCACCCCGACCCTCAATCCACTCCCTTAATGTTCCCATATAATATATAAATGCTCTTGAGATAAAAATTTTTGCATACTTATCAAATAAACATCAAAAACTAAGTAAGAAAACTAGTACTTATTTTGGGTGTGTTTGGTATAGCGAAAAATATTTTTCGTGAAAAATATTTTCTTGGAAACGAAGTAGTAATATTACTCATTTTTCAGTGTTTGGTACACAAATTAAGAAAAATAACTTCTCAAGAGTATTCATAAATAATTTAGATACGATAAATATGAAGCCATAAACTTTCAAACCGACGACCTTCCGAATCCACAAATTCCATACACTTCCAAACCGCTAAACTTTCGAACCCGTAAACTCTATAATGTCTAAACCAGCAAACTACCAAAGACATAAACCTCCGAACTATAATTTTGGAACTAGTAAAATTTTGAACTTGTAAACTAAAAAATAAAAAAACTAAAACTGAAAATATAATTCGGGGGG
>MCJB01001884.1:0-13808 GCA_002018475.1 Nicotiana obtusifolia
ATATATATATATGTATATGTATACATATGGTTTACAAAAAAATCCCGTTGATTTAAAAAAAAAAAAAATTCGACCCATTAGGCCCGTTGGGCCCGGGCTCGTGTGGGCTTAGGCCCGTAGCGGGCCGGTCCCCTAGCCCAGGACCGCCAGGCCCAGGCCCGCCTCAGGCCCAGGCTCCCCAGGCCCATTAGGCCCAAGCCCGGGACGGGCCACACCCTTATCTGCAAGCTTATGACCAAATCATATGGGGCCTTACTTCAACGGGAAAGCTTACCGTAAAATCTCTTCATCACAAATTGAATGGCACACATGACTATATATTGTTTAACTGGATTTGGAAATTAAAAGTACCACCTAAAATAATCAATTTTCTCTGGTTAATTAGTCACCAGCATCTACCCACTGCAACTCATCTTTATAAATTACATATTACCACATCCATCCTTTATACTATCTGTCTATAAAGTGATGAATCCATAAATCACTCATTATTCACAGTCCACACGTACTGTTACGCGACGCCTTCCTGAAGTTCCTTGGAAGGGCAACGTAAGGCTAGGCAACCGATGACTGTCCGATTACCATCCGCCAACTGAGGTCCCCTCCGCACGCTAGACTAGATTGTCAGTGCCGTGCGGGAAAACCAAGATCGTAGGCAACGAGAGAATTGAAAGCTTGTAGAGAGAATTGAGAAAATAGTTTGCTTGCATAAATGAAAGGCTATTACAAAAGCTATGCGGTGTCGAGGGGGTGCGACACCAGTACAGAGAATTGATTGCTTGTTTGAAAGTTTGAATGCTTATACCCCCCTAATAATGCTTAAAATAAAAAAACCAAAGTTACAGGAGTAGGCCTAAGAAAGCTGTAGAATCATACTGAAATAAAGTAAAGTAAATCTATTCTATATTTACAAAGAAAAGGACTTAGTTTTCTACAAGGTAGAAACTAGCCCGTCAGTAGCAACTTGTGTCATTCGGCTCAGGGTCCGCGCGCGGCGTTGTCTGCGCGCGCGACGCTGTTGGCATCTGCCTGTGGCTGGCATTGGCGCTGGTTGTCAGTGGGGCGACAGAGGCGCTTGCGCGCATGTCACTTGGAGCGGCCAAGACCACGGGGCCGACCGTGGCGCTAGGCGTTGGGAGGCTTGCCGGGACGCCACGGGGCGCGTCCAAGGGGTCATGGGGCATGGCTGGAAAGCCGCCCATGACAGTACATATGAATAGTACTAGTATGTAAAACTAAAAACCCTCTAAATAGAACGAGCAACAGTAAACAGAGAATAAAACATGAAAATGAAAAACTCAAACAGTATCAAGGTGTCAAGTTAGGGGAAAGGTAGATTTCAAATAGGTTTTGGTAAATTAAGTTGGGAGGTCTTTAGCACTGATACACCACCGTGTTTTAGTGCGGAGTCCGATCTCAGCCCGACTAGCTAAGCAGTCTCACCCTGAGACATACACTCACAATACCACCTTGTGCACGGCATGTCGTCCGATCTTAGCCCGATCGGCTAAGCCGTCTCACCACAATGTCGTGTGGGTCGATATCACATCAGATCTCACTAGCAATAATCTCATCCCATTTAAGGGGAAACATCTCAACGCACCAATCTCATCCCATATAAGCGGAAACAGTCTCATCACATTAACACGAGGATTTACCCCTCAATTACTCCTACATCGCCATGTGCAGTTTCGAGGTTAGGTTGTTCCGACCTATCCTTCCTCGATGGCTAAACGATACTCCCAAGGCATTTATTATTAAAAGTATTTACCACTCAATTCATATTCTTTTACATGTCATTCATTTTATTGGCATCATTGGCCATAACGCAGTATCATTCTTGGCACATTGGCCGTACTTCATAATTCATGCTCACTATTCCACTTTCAAACATTAACACAGATTGTCAACAACAACATTTCTACAAGACTTTAAGCACACATTTGAGCAATTAAGGGTCTTAGGCACATGTTATTTCTTACACAATTTGATGTGATCATTTTCATTTGGGCTTGACTTGAAGTCACAACATTAAAATACATACTCATACTTTGAACACGCTCCCGAAGAACAACATAACATGATAAGAATATTCCGGAACACATTTTGAACATATTCATATAAATACATCTTTCGACACCAAACTTATTCATAAAAGTCAATTCATAATTGACAACGGGACATACAAGAACATCATGGGGATTCAATTCTAAGAAAAAAGTTTAGCCAACATACCTTGCCTCGAGATTTTTAAATTACTACAATCTTCCGAAAATCTTAGCCACTTCGATATATTTAGAGATGTAGCAAAATTTAACACAAATTAGGAAGTAGTTCATAGTTCCAGCTCACTTGAGCATTTTATCAAACACTAGGTGTGCATTAAGGTTTCAAGATCCTCCTATGGTGGATTCTTTCACCACTACCTAAAGTTCACCCAAAAGAGCTCAACAATCTTCCCACTACCCTTGATGGTACATCCATGTAAAAATAAGCAACTCCCACACTCAAGAATTTCTTGGTTTATTACCTATTTTCAATTAAAATCACGAAATTGAGGGCTATGGAGTACAACCTTACCTCTAGGATGAAGACCTAGTGAATTCTTCTTGCAAATTCTTCAACCTTGTGCAAGAATTAATAGATGATGAGCTTAGGAACTTCCCCTCTTACTCTTTGGCACTCCTTCTCTCTAGAATATATGTTTTCCCTTTTAAAAATGATCCCCAAGGCTGTTTTAAAAGAATGGGGTCAGGTTCAAAAATTAAAAAAAATGAAGCCCCGACGCAGGTCTTTCGTCGCATATGTGACCACATAACGCTTCTGCGGTCCGCAAAATGGACCGCATAATGGCCCTTCGGAACTGGCACCCCTGCCACACTCTGCGATCGCATAATGCGCCGTAGACTTGTTCTGCGCTTGCATAATGCGCCACAGAATGTTCCTCCAAAATATTTTTGTGCTGGATCTACGAGGGGTTATGTGGCTCGCAAAGTGATTATGCGGCCGCATAATGGTCCAAATATTTTGTCCAGATTTTTGTCTCGGTCTGCTGCAGATATGCAGTCAGAATGGACCGCAGAAAATGCCCTGCATTTCAAAATTTTTCTTCAACTCCCCAATGCATTGTTCAATCGCCAACACATAAGCCTACTTCGGCACAATGAAACCCCTGGTTTTAGAGAAAATTTTATGGGCCCTTACAGTAAAAGCCAAAGAGATTAATCTGGGATCATGATCAGGGGTCGAGGACCAAGTCTGGACGTTAGAATCGAGATTCAATTAGCACTCTAAGAAAAGTCCACAACCGCGGCACACTAGGGCTGCCCAAATTCTGCTGCCTGTCAGATATTCAGCTCTCTGGATTTCCCCACTAATGCCCCGCATGGCGCGTCACCCCATGCGGCATACCTGTGCAATTTTTACAGAGTGAAAAATCTTATTTCGGCTAGGAGAAGGTGATTTTGTCTGGGCCTGACCGTATTTGGTATAAATACATTGAAAAATATTATTTTTTGGATTTTTGACACATATTCGACCTAAGGAGGCTAAGAAGGAGTTGGAAGAACACGAGCACAAGGATTTCATCATTCCTTCCTCACTCAAGACTCGAGTTTGGATTGAATTTATGTTTTCCTCTACTTTAGCATTATTTGTGATGAATTTCTCCATATCTATGGAGTAGTTCCTTTTGTGTTTGATGGATTTGGTATATTGATGATTGTTTGTGGATTATAACTCTAGTTTTATGTATTGAAGCATTTTTGGATGATTTAACTGTTGCATCTATATTCACTTGTTCATGTAGTTGAGAGAGGCATAATTTGTGATATATTTGCATTATATTGTTGGTTGAGTTCATTAACTCTTCTTAGTAATTGAAATGGGCTAGTTGAATCAGTGATTAAACCTATTTAGGAGAATAATCAAAAGAGGTTTAAAGACCAATCCACTACGCATTCTTGCATATCTTCACATGCTTAAATTGGTTCATCTAGAGAGGTTAAGGCTTAATCGAGAGAGGAGTTTTAGCTGAATGTTTGAGCTAATAATTGTATGAATTCGAAAGACTCCCTTGAACATTAGAAGTGAATTATCCAGAGTTAGATCCCAAATAATTATCTTGCACCTATGCTATCAATCCCTATTTTCCCCCAACTGATAACCTTCTTTGTTTCGATTGTCATTAGTCAATAGCTTTAAACCCTTAGTTAATTTTAGTCAGTAATCATATAAATCTCGATTGTTGATTATCTTGGATAGCAATCGAGCTAGAAACTACGAGAATACTATTTAAATCACATCCCTATGGATACGATATTTTACCTTACATTATTTAATTAGCGAGCAGAATTTAAGCATGTGTTTTGCGCTCGTCAGGCTCTGCATCTACGACCATATTTCCAACAGATGGAAAACAACAGAACCTAAAAATACTGCAGCAATGCCAATCCACTCCAAAATGATAGGAAACTCATCTGAAATGCCCCCGAGGACCCTAGGACCCCTTTCAATCACACCAACCAATCTCAAAATATACTAGGGACCTACTTGAGGCCAAAAATCACACCAATCAGTATTAAAACCATGAATTGCACCTCAATTCAAGACTAAGGAACTAATCCAAATTTCCAAATTCAAAACTTATGCCGAATGTTCCTAAACAACTCGGAATGTCCTTAAATTTTGCATATAAGTCTCAAATTACACAACAGACCTATTCTAACTCCCAGAACCACAATCCGGACCCAATAACATCAAAGTCAACTACCGGTCAAACCTATGAACCTTCCAAACCTTCAGCTTCCCAACTTTCTCCAATTCAAACCAAAACAACCTAGGAACATCCAAATCCAAATCCAGACATGCATCTAAGTCCAAATCCACCACATGAAACTATTGGAACCATCAAAACACCGTTCCGGGGTCGTCTACACAAAATTCAAATTCCGGTCAACTCTAACAACTTAAGCCTCCAACCAAGGGACTAAGTATGCCAATTCAATCAAAAAATCCCTCAAAAACAAACCAACCACCCTTGCAAGTCACGTATCCACGAATACACATATGTAGAGCATCAAATGGGGAAACAAGCTAAAGTACTCAAGATGACCGGCCGAGTAGTTACATGGGGGTTGGAATCCAAGAGTAAAAGGTTAGGTTTAGACGAACAATAACCTTCACAATAAGTGGTTATACGGTCGTCTACACCTGGAGCAATTCGATTGGAAAGTCAAGTTTCCAGTAGCACTCTTTAAGCACAAGCGAAAGAAGACCAGATTTAATAAGAGATGGGTAACAATCAACATGATTGCGACCTACTTTAGAGGTAACTTCTTTGCTCCACACTTCATAGTCAAAAACAAAGGAGAAGACCTGTTGAACAATTTTAGAAACTAGGGGTTCGAGTTGCAACAGCTATAGGGGTATCAAGAACAAAGGTGATATCCAGAGTTGCAACAACTATAGGGGTATCGAGTTACTAAGCCGTACTATGAAAGTGTGGGAGAGGGTGGTGGAAGTAAGGGTGAGGAAGACGGTGCCTATATCCGACAACCAGTTCGGGTTCATGCCGGGTCGTTTGACTACAGAAGCTATCCACCTTATTAGGAGGTTGGTGGAATAGTACCGGGATAGAAAGAAGGATCTACACATGGTGTTTATTGACCTGGAGAAAGTGTATGACAAGGTCCCTAGGAAGGTTCTTTGGAGATGCTTGGAGGCAAAATGTGTGTTGGTTGCCTACGTTAGGGCGATTAAGGAAATGTATGATGGAGCTAAGACTCGGGTCAGGACTGTGGGAGGAGACTTAGAGCACTTCCCCGTTGTTATGGGTTTACACCAAGGATCTGTGCTCAACCCGTTCTTATTTGCTCTGGTGATGGACACACTGACACGACATATCCAAGGGGAAGTGCCATGGTGCATGCTATTCGCTGATGATATAGTTCTGATTGATGAGACGCGACGCGACATTAAAGAGAGGCTGGAGGTTTGAAGACAGGCCCTTGAGTCTAAGAGTTTCAAGTTTAGCAGAACTAAGACAGAATACCTGGAGTGCAAATTCGGCATTGAGTCGAGAGAAGGGGGCTTGGACGTGAGGCTTGGATCAGAGGTCATCCCTAGAGAGGCAGTTTCAAGTACCTTGGGTCAGTTATTCAGGAGGATGGGCAGATCGACGAGGATGTCACACACCGTATAGGGGTAGGGTGGATGAAACGGAGGCTAGCATCTGGAGTCCTGTGTGACAAGAAAGTGCCACCGATACTCAAAGGTAAGTTCTATAGAGCGGTGGTCAGACTGGCCATGTTGTATGGGGTAAAGTGTTAGCCAGTTAAGAACTCACATATCCAGAAAATGAAAGTAGCAGAGATGAGGATGTTGAGGTAGATGTGCGGGCACACCAGGATGGATAAGATTAGGAATGAAGATATTCGGGAAAAGGTGGGTCTAGCCCCTGTGGATGACAAGATGCGGGAAGCGAGGCTTAGATGGTTCGGGCACGTGCGGAGGAGAAGCCCATATGCCCCGGTCAGCAGGTGTGAGCGGTTGCCATGGCAGGTTTGAGAAGAGGGAAAGGGCGGCCTAAGAAGTATTGGGGAGAAGTAATCAGGCGGGACATCATGTGGCTTCAGATTTCCGAGGACATGGCCCTTGATAAGAAGGTGTGGAGGTCAAGCATTAGGGTGTTAGGATAGGAGGTAGCTGATAAGGTTCATCCGCGGGGGAGGCTGGTCTGATAAGGTTGGGTCCTAGGTCTGCGAACACTATACCCTCCCCAGGCCCCACTTGTGGGAATTCACTGGGTTGTTATTGTTGTTGTTGTTGTAAGGGTTCAAGTAGAGGTTTGTCGGGATCCTTAGTTTTAGAGGAAAGATCTAGGAGTAGCAGAGGCTTTGGATTTGGTAGAGGAGGCAGACTTTGAAGAACTCTTCTTTGTCACGCCGAAAATTCCAACCATGGGGCCGTGATGGTGCGTAACGTCCACTTGCTAGGCAAGCAAACATTAGCTACACAATATTCATTTTTAAATATTTAAAGGAAGATCAATTAGATGGTAAAGCTATAAAACTTCCAAAATACATGGTAAACTCCAAACCCGTTAGCTAGTCTAATCCTAGAATTAGGTGTCACAAGTACATGAGCTACTAAAAATAATACAACCAAGGTCTGAAATGAAAATACAATTGTCTGAATGAAAACTATACAAAAGATAAGAAGGGAACTTCAGGATCTGCGAACGCGAGCAACTCTACCTAAAGTCTCCGAGTAAGGATAGTCCGAGAAAATCTCTACTAGACACCACTGGGACCAACATCAGAATCTGCATAAGAAGTGCAGAAGTGTAGTATGAGTACAACCAACCCCATGTACTCCGTAAGTGCCGAGCCTAACCTCGACGAAGGAGTGACAAGGCTATAACTAGACACTTACTATAAACCTGTACGAGTATAAGTGACATCAATAACAGAATAGAGAAACTAGAGTTAACATGAAAAGCAGAACTGAAAGTGCATAACAGAGGGCCCCAGAATATCATCAATCCTCAATTTATAATACAACACGGATACAAGACCAACAGTCAAAGAACAGTCATAATATATCTTCTCTGTTACGGCGTGCAACCGGATCCACACATATCATATCAATACTACTATCGTTGCGGCGTACAACCCGATCCCAATCAACATATCAATATTCATGCGATGCAAAACCCGATCCCAAATAACAATATCAATATCCTTTGCGGCGTGCAACCCGATCCCGCACAACAATATCAATACAACAAGCAACTACGACGTGACTTTCAACATAAGTGAAAGGAATCAAAACGAGTAAATACTCTACATCAAACCAATATAACAAACCGGAGCGAAATAAAAGCAAGTAAAGGCAGATAGACAATTAAAGGCACAAAACAAGTAAAAACGGACAACAAGTAAAAACATGGGTGCACGAAACATGTAGCAAAGAGGTCATGTAACAAGGAAGACATGTATTTAACAAATAAGGGCAAGTAACAATGAAGGCATGATATGAATAGTAGCACGGAGTAAAAGAAGGCATGATGTAGTTAAAATACGCAGTTAAAAGCCCACCCCGCATGCTTAACCAATGACAACATATGTACACTCGTCACCTTGCACATATGCCATCCCCGCACATAGAATCATGTAGCAAATAGACCAATCAAGTCTTAATTCCCTCAAGTCCAGATTAACCACGATACTTACCTCTTTCCATAATCAATTCAACAATCAACCACGAGCTTTCCCTTGGAACAAGCCTCCAAACCAACTGAATCTAGCCAATTACCAATCAAATAATCGAAAATAAGCTTTAGAAACTACCCACGAATGAAAAAGGTTCAATTTTGATCATTTTTGAAAATATCAACAAAAGTCAACCCCGGGCTCGATTGGTCAAATTCCGAGATTCGAACCAAATCCCGATTACCCATTCACCCCCGAAACCAGATAAGTGATTTGTTTCGAAATCCGATCTCAATTTGAGGTTTATATCTCAATTTTATAAAATTCCTAAATTCGACCCAAAACACCCTAATTTCTACCATGATTTCATAGATTTGATGTTAAATATTCATGAAAAGTAATTGAAATTGATTGAAAACTAGTTAAAGTTGCCCACCGATAAATTTGGGAAGAAAATCCTCTTCAAAAATCGCCTCTAGAGGGTTTAGGGTTGAAAAATAGTGTAAAATGAGATAACTCCCAACATTTCCATCTTTTACCCAGCTACAGAGAAAATTGGGAAATCATATTCGCAAATGCGATGTTTGTAATTGCGAGAAACTAATCACAAATGTGTCCAGTGCATCAGACACACAGAAGTCGCAAATGTGACAAATCCCTAGTAGTTCCAAAGTCCCCAGCCATCACAAATGTGGTGGTCGCTTCGCATTTGTGAATCAGTCCATGATTCCCATTTATCGCAAAAGCAATAAAAATGTTGCAAATGCGGGCCTCCCTCAGGGTGCATATGCAATGAAGTCACTCCTGAATCACCTTAACCTTTTCCGAAGCATCACGGCCCAAATCAGTGCCCAACAATCTAGCCTCACTAGGCTCAAACAACCAAATGGTGAACGACACCGCCTCCCATATAAGGCCTCGCACGGAGCCATCTAGATGCTCGACTGATACCTGTTGTTGAAGGCCAACTCCGCTAGAGGTTAAAAGCTAATCCCACTGACCTCGAAATCCATAGAGCATGCTTGCAAAATGTCCTCTAATATCTAACTTGTGCGCTCGGACTGTCCGTCCATCTGAGGATGAAATGCAGTACTCAACTCAACCCGCATGCCCAACTCACGCTGCATGACTCTCTAAAACTGTGATGTGAACTGCATGCCTCGGTCAGAAATGATGAAAATTCTTAGCACCTTGAAGCTGGTCAAATAAGTCATCAATCCTCAGCAACATATGCTTGTTCTTGATAGTAACCTTGTTCTACTGCCGACAATCTAGGCACATCCTCATCGATCCGTCCTTCTTCATCACAAATAACACTGGTGCACCCCAAGGAGAGACACTAGGTCTAATTAATCACTAATCAAGAAAATCCTACAACTGCTCCTTCAATTCTTTCAACTCAACTGCGGCCATTTGGTATGGTGAAATAGAAATAGGCTGAGTGCCCGAAATCAAGTCAATGTAAAAGTGAATATCTCTGTCGGGTGGCATGGCTGGCAAGTCTGTGGGAAACATCACTGGGAACTCTCTCACCATCGGAACTGAATCCATGGAAGGCACCTCGGCACAGGAATCACAAATATGTAAGACAAATACGCTCCATATGCCGAGCCATCACATATGAAATGACCCTGCTAGTGGAATGGCCAGGAGTCCCTCTCCACTCCAATCGAGGCAAACCCGGAATGGCTAACATCACAGTTTTGGTGTGATAATCCAAAATAGCATGATATGGTGACAACCAATCTATCCCCAAAATCACATCTAAATCTACCATATCAAGTAATAGAAGGTCAACATTAGTCTCATAGCTTTCGATAGTGAGCAAACAAGCACGATAGACCCGGTCTACCACTGTAGAATCCCTAACCGGCGTAGATACATAAACGGGAGCACTCAAAGGACCAAGAGACATATCTAAATATGAAGCAAAATAGGATGACACATACGAATAAGTAATACCCGGCTAAAATAAAACTGATGGATCTCTATGGTAAACCAAAATTATACCTGTGATGACTGCATCAAATGACTCTGACTTTGGTCTTGCTGGGAATGAATAGCAACGGGGCTGATCCCCACCAATTTGACCTCCGCCTTTCTGACAACCTCTCCCTTGCAAGCCTCTACCTTTAATGACCTAATCACCACCCCGATCTACCTGACCCCTGCCTCTAACTGGCTGAGCAGGCGGTGGGGTAATATGTGCCGGAATCATGGCTTGAGTACCCTGTCGTGTATGCTGCTCCAAAGTCAAGGATAGTATCTCCTGATACGATCCATGCACTCTCTCTACTGATATGGCTACTGAATCTGGGACAGGCATTGACGGTCCAGGTAACCACTGTGATAGCTCTGAATTGGTGGTGCACTAATGGTAGCTAAAGGTGCACTGTAGGCTAGCTACTCAGGAAGAGACCATAAGAACCACGACTGCCCGAAGCACCGTGTGATTCCTGAAGCGCTGACAAAACATGCCTGATAGGATGGCCTCTACCAAATGAACCATTGCCTCTATACGACACCACTGAAACCACCGAAATGACCACACCTCTTCTCAGATGCTGCTTCTCTATCTTGACCACAAATCCTCTCAATCTGCCTAGCAATCTTCACAACCCCGTGTGAAATAAATATCATCTTTGGTCTCCTTGGTCATCTACAGCCTGATGCCATAAGTAAGCCCACCTATAAATCTCTTCACCCTCTCCTCTCAGTAGAAATCAAAATAACTGTATGGCGTGATGCATCCATAAATCTGGTCTCATACTAGGTAACAGTCATGCAATCCTACTGGAGGCACTCAAACTGGCTGCAGAAATCCTCTCTATGAGTAAAAGGGACGAACTTCTTCTAGAATAGCTGTGAGAACTGATCCCAAGTGAATGGGGTGAACCTGTTGGTCTACCCCGAACATACTCCTTCCAACACCTCTTAGCGGAGCCATACATCGGAAACACTGTGAAATCAACTCCATTGGACTCCACTATACCCATTGTACAGTGCCTTATGGCAACAGTCTAAGAAATTCTAAGGATCCTCAGAAGGTGTACCACCATAATGAATAAGAAAGAGCTTGCTGAATCTTTCTAACCTCTTCATCCCCACGGACGACATCGCGGGTCCCTCTCCAAACTATGTAGCATTAATAGGCTGAACTACTAGAATTTGATACCCATGAGCCATCTGCTCTTAAGTGTGAGTAGTAGTAGTCTAGGCTGAGAGACAGCTGTTGCCATAGGAAACACACCAGCCTGGGCCACACTCTCCATAAGGCCATCTAGGTGGGGTAGAGCGTCCTGAAGTACTAGGGTGGCGATGAACCCCTCTAGGACCTGAGCTGGTCCAATTGGCGTGGTCTGAATAGGATCTCCTCCCCCTGCTCGATCTGGGGCTCGGCTGTAGGTGATTCTATGCGTGCTCTAAGCTGAGCTTTGACTCTGGCCCTACCTCGGTCCCAACCTCTACCCCTGTTAGTGGCTGCAGCCCGAGGCTCCGACTCCTTATCAGCTGTGGATGTTGTATGTGTCCTCACTATCTGTGAGCGAACAACAATAGAATGATTCAAACTCAATGATAGAATAAAGTTGCACGATAGAGAAAGAAAGAAGGTGAAATTTTCCTAAAGCCTTATAGCCTCTAGATCATAAATATGAACGTCTCCGTACTGATCCTCCAGACTCTACTAAGCTTGCTCATGACTCGTGAGACCTGGGCAACCTTGTGCTCTGATACCAACTTGTCATGACCCCAAATTCCAACCACGGGGCCATGATGGCGCCTAACGTCCATTTGCTAGGAAAGCCAACATTAGCTATACAATATTTATTTTAACAACTTAAAAGCAGATTATGATGAGCCAAAAACACAACACAAAATTATGCTCGCTAGTCGAATGTAGTATAATATAATATCGTATCCACAGGAATTAGATTTAAACTGCATTTTTTCTAGCTTCTAATTTAATTGTTATCCAAGATGATCGACTATTTAGATTTGTGTGATTTAAAACTAAAATTTAACTAAGAGTCTAAACTATTGGCTAATGATAATCGCAACAAGAGTAATCAAAGAAGATATCAATGAGAGAAAATAAGGGTTGATTGGATAGGTGAAAGATAATTGCCTGGGATTAACTCTAGTTAATTCACTCCTAATGTTCACATGAGTCTCTCGAATTCCCTCGATTATTAGTTTAAACGTTCAGTAGAAATTCCTCTCTCGATTAAGTACTAACCTCGCAATATGAACCAATTTATGCTCGGTGGAGATATGTATGAATTCATAGTGGATTGGTCTTTAGGAGAACCTCTTTCGATTATCCTCCTAACTAGGTCTAACCAATAATTCAATTAGCCTCTTTCGATTAGTATGAAGAATCAATAAATTCAACCAACAAGATAATGCAAAAACATCACAAGTTATGCCTCTTTCGATTACATGAACATGTGAAAATAGATGCAACAATTAAAATACCAAAATTGATTCAATACATAAAAACGAGAGTTAATATACACAAACAATCATCAAAACACAAAATCCATCAATCGCCAAAGAGAACTACTGTTATAACCCATATTTGTACATGTTAGATTACACCGTAAGATAGTCTACCTTGGTTCGAGAAGGGAATTACCTTTGAGACAATAAGAGTTTAGTCCTATTGGTCCTAAACGATGCAAAGGTGTATAAGGGCGGTTAACAAGTATTAGAGGATAAACGAGTTAAGGATGTTGTAACTCGCATTTTTGGGAAAATCGAGAGGTGTTTAACATTACCAAGATGTCATGTTTTAAGGTATTTGAATGATACGATATCCGTTTCATAAGTCTTGAAGTCAAACGAGTTATGAAACAAAAGTCGACAAAAGTTGTCGCAACTTAGGTTCACAATTTTACTTAAACATTAGGTCAAATGTTTCTGCAATTTTCTCCCAATTTACAAGGAAATACGGGGTGATCTACCTACCAAATTAAAGGTCTATGAGTCTAGTTTCCAATTCTTCAAACCGTTTGTCAATACGATCTCGGAGTATTGAGATAATTATATTTCTGTAGAACCGCGCAGGCTGGTAGGTGACAAGTAGGTGCATCACCTACTTGCCAAAATTTAGGGCTAAAATTTAAAAAGCCCAAAGTCGGTTAAGAGAGAGCTTTTAAAAGATTCTAAAGCCAGATAATTCACTATTATTTCACAGCCTCAAAAATGAAAAGAACCCCTGCAACCCCTCCCCAAAATAAGCCCACACAAACCCTAATCGATTTCTTCCCTCTTTCAAGTTCTAGTTGAAGGTAAACCCTAGAGTTTGAGGAACCAAAGCAAGGGCTGAGTTATCTAACAAGCAAGGTGAGTTTACTGATCTATTTAATACATTTTTTCTACTGTTAATTCTTGGTAAGTCGTTCTATGTGTGTAAGAACTCACGGGACGGTGATCGGAAGCCGTGAGTTCGAGTTATTCACTTGTAGCGAACAGTTTTGTGAACTGTTTTGTGTTGCTGTAAAGCTGCGTGTTATACTACTGATTTGTGGAGCTTTGGATGAGGAAGGGTGTGGATAAACACCATATATGTTTAGGGTTGTGGCCTGATAGTTG
>MCJB01001886.1:0-15491 GCA_002018475.1 Nicotiana obtusifolia
AACCATCACTAGTTCCTTCTCCGGTATTCTTCCAAGTAAAAGTAGTTTTTTCAAGGTTCTCCACTCGGATACTAAGTGCCTTTACTTCAGCCCATAGCTCGGCTAAAGTAATATTGGTCACAACCTTTTCTCCTTTTGTAGCCATGTACCTGCAAAAGAAACAAGACTAGAGAATCTGTTAAGGATAGTTAAAACTCTCTCTCACTTTTTGAATGACTCTCGGGTTCACTCAAATTTTTGGGTAGGATTTCACACTTGTCTTCAAATTGGGTTCCTCTAATTGACCAAGTTCCTTAGCTACCTTTCAAGTTCACAAGATCAATAGTTTTCTTCGGGGTGAGTGAAGTTATGCGACTCGATAGGCGGACAGCTTTTTAAGTGAGCACAAGAAGCCAAGAATTATCTACGAATTACCTAAGAATTACTAATTAGAAGTAGTGAAATTAAGAAGAATTTCGAAATTGAAGAGATAAGGAAATTTTAGAAGCTTTCCCACTTTAGTTTGGAGAAGACCAATCCTTTCTCCTTAGTCCTTAGGATTTTGGGTCCCCCCCTTTCCTTTTCCAACACAAATTAGCCCCTCCTCTCCTTGTCCAAATAGAATTTCAACTCCTTGAAACTTCTCCCTTTTGGATTGGGAGTTGTTTCCTTCTTGGACTAGAATTAGAGTTTCCTATTCTCCTCCTCAAATTTGGCCTCCCTAACAATTCTTAGGCCCTCTCCCACGTTTTTCAACCAAAATATTCAAGAACAACAAATTAAAGTTCAAAAACTTCAAGAATTCAAGGCAATCTCGTTAGGAACGTTTGAGGATTCAAGAACCTCTTCAAGAACAACGTAAAACTCTTCAAGAACTTCAATTTTAATTCCAAGAACTTCAAGATTTTCAAGATTCAATCGTCACACCTTCAAGAATTTCAACTAGAGTTTCAAGATTTCAAGATTATCGGTTTCTAACGATCAAGAACTTCACGAATCGGTTCAAGAACGTTTCTTTAGCAATCTATCTTCAAGACTTCAATCCCTAGATGATTTAACGACTTTTGGTTGAAGTGGTATTCTACATCTTTCTTTACTTTTTTCTGTAATGGTTTTAAGTTAACCAAGTAAGAGAATACATACCTAAGCTAGCGGAAAACTTAAAACCATTATAGAAAAAATTAAAGAAAGATGTAGAATACCACTTTGATGATAAAGAAATTACATATACAAAAAATAAAAACTATGTGTGCCAAATTACCAAAACTATATTTCCCTGATGAAAATAAAGAATTTATATAATCATAGTTATGGAGGAGTACTTAAATATAGATATACAAACGAAAAAATAGAACACCATTGTAGATATTATTCAGGATCATACACTGAACCACAGTTAAAATGGAAAATAAATAGAAAGGAATTATTTGCTTTACATAAATGTTTGTTAGCTTTTGAACCATATATTGTATATAGCAAATTTATTGTAAGAACAGATAACACTCAAGTTAAGTGGTGGTTAACCAGAAAAGTACAAGACTCAGTTACGACAAAGGAAATACGGAGACTGGTATTAAATATTCAAAATTTTACATTTACAATAGAAGTAATCAAAACTGACAAGAATGTTATTGCAGATTACATATCAAGACAAAAGTACTCAGACGGATAATATACCAGAAAATGAAGATTTATATACAATTCTTTCCAAGTTATCTTTGCAAATGGATAACATGGGAAAGAGATTACAAAACCTAGAAACTAGAAGTCAGCAGCATGACTATAAACATGCGGAGCTACAAAAGACAACTAGCAGTCAGCAGCATGACTTAAAACATGCGGACCTAGAAGGAGACGTTGGGAAACTCCAAAAAACCCATAACAGTGTTATTAGTGCAGGGACAGCAAGCAGCTCATCTATAACAAGGTCACCTACAAAGCCAAAAAATAAAAACCTCAATAAACTATTTGAAAAACCATACACCACAATACCAAAAAACCCAGTCACTATACAACCACAAACTACTACATACTCTGAGAGCCTAAACCAGACTAAGAAAACATATAACCATATATCCCGTACCTATATAGAAAACATGTACAAACTACAAACCTTCCTTAACCTAAATCCAAGATCCAAAAATACTATAGACCCAGAAAAAGATTATATCACATCACATCTACAAAGACGTAACAAACTTATTGCTCTACCAGGAACCAATCCAAACCTAGTAAACACCTGCTACAACTATGGACTATTAAGTACAGTATACACTTCGACAGGAGGAGAGATAGCTACAATTACAGAACTATACAAAGCATTCACTACATATAAGAGAATTACCAAGGGAACACTTTTCTACATAAAATTCTATACTGCACCAGCAGAAATACTATACGATGAAATAAAACCTATTATACAAGTAGTAAAGATTGGACTTACTAGAGAGATGATCATACCGGAACAGATAGATGTACAACCTGAGATACCTAAAGCAGAAATACCAGAATTTTTTGCAAATAAAAGACTTATTGGACTGGCAACAATACTTAGTGAATTAGCAAATACATACACGACTGAAGTACCTATGTGGACATATTATTCAAGGGAACAAACTATGATTTATTCACATTCAAGAGAAATTAGAAGATAAGATATGGAGGACATAAGACAATGGATTATCAGCTTACTACAACCAGAGAAGATACCCATTACAAGAGCTATTAAGAAAAATTTTATTTCAGAAGTCCTATTATCAAGATATTGTAAAATTATTGGATCAAGATATCCAGATCACATATGTTCCAAGTGTAACGAAGAAGATAATATTGTGCCGGAATTCAATATGGATTAAACCATAGAAGATTCTAAACAGCAAAGAGATGGACAAAATCTACAACAAATAAGGAGAAGATGAGATCTACGACAACCAATGAGGAAAAGATAAGATATCAGCTGACAAAGAGATAAGATGGCCAACAAAGAAAAAGAGAAGACGGAGACATAAAAGACGACAACAAAAGTGACATAAAGAAAGAATCTACTTTTACTTTTATTTTCTTTAAATTATAGCCGTCCAAATGTAAAGAAGAGGACGACTAACTTTTTCTTTTTAGTCTTTTAGTTAGGACCGCCCATCTGTAAAAATTAAGGGCATTTAGGACCTTTTGTTTAGTAAATTATGTATATAAATAGGAAGAGAAGAGGAAGGGAGGGGGACACACAACTCCACACACTCTTCACTCAATTCTCTCTTCGTTTCTTGTAAACATATTTTAAGAAATAAATTACTACTTGCTCATATATGGAGAATCTATCAGAAACTACTTCAATTACTTCAACAAAAGATCTACCTACAGAGGTATGTTTATTTATTACTATGAATAGCTAAACTCCTATATTCCTGATAATCTCTTAAATGTTGTACTAGTTTAATCATGTTATAGTATTGTTTTGCTAAACATTTTTAGTAAGTTTGCCATATGAGTAAGTAAACTGAGAGTAGTCAAGCTCAGGCTATGCCATCCTGTAGTGGAAACCGAAAAAGGCAAGGAAGCCGTGTTAAGGGGAGTACATAGTGTTGAGGCGCTGCTAGGGAAGATGATTGAAGCTGAAAAAGTATGGTAGTGACTAAATAAAATATTTAGGATAACTTTAGTATAAGATGATAAAACTGGGATAATATACTTAGAGATTAGAGGGAATAAATATTTAGAATTAATGAACATGATAAATACTTATTTGTTAGATAATAATCAAGAATATAAAATACTGGTACTATATCTACTTAGAAAACTTAATAATGATGTTAAAAAAAAAATATTTGATCTACTAATTATGGAAGAAATAATAGAATACATCGAAACAATGCAGCTAATAAATCAACAATGGTATGGATTTAATATAGTAGATAGTATAGATTTATATGACTTATATTTGGACTAATGAATATAAACCAAGAATATCTAGAATACTGGATAGAAACTATGAGAACACAAAATTTATTAGAAAAATTACTTTCAGATAATATGACAGAATATCTTAGAACACATGACATTGACTATTTAGAATTTATTACTGAAACAATTAAAGAAATAAGAAGATTAATACCACTAAAAGAAGAATATTATAAAAAGGCCTTTCCTGATAATTAAAAATAACAAAATAAATTCCGCACCCCCCAAAATGGTAAAGGTGACTGGGTTTGGGTGCACTTCCGAAAGGAAAGATTTCCGAACCATAGGAAAGGAAAGTTAGCTCCGCGGGGAGATGGACCATTTCAAGTGTTGCAGAAGATCAATAATAATGCTTATGTCCTAGATCTGCCTGATGATTATGCTGTCTCTAAGACATTCAATGTCACTGACTTGACTCCTTGTGTTGCTTTAAAATATGAAGAAGGTTTGATTTCTGAGGACGAAATCTTCCAAGAAGGGGAGGATGATGCAGGTCAACCTGATCATGATACGTTTAAACCTTCAAGACCATTCACGAGAAGTCAAGCTAAAGAGCTTCATGATGCACATTTGATGGTGAAGAAGATCCAAGCGTTTGGCGTGTGAAGTTTGCGTTTGGCATGTATTATTGTATAGTTATGGAAGACATTAATTCTTACTTGTTTTGGAGTCCTGCGTGACTATTTCTTAAATTAGCCAAATTGTGGCCTTTTTGTTAATTAGTTGTTTCCTAGTTGATTTAGGTTAACTAGTTATTCTTTTCCTAGTTGATTTAGGTAAAGGCTCATTCTATATAAGCCTAAACACTTTATTATTTTGATACCTTTTGACATTATTATCAATCAAAAACGGCAGCACATTGCTCCCAAAATCGTGTGAATTAACTTGTCCAATTTTGGTGTGATTCAAAATTGAACTTGTTCCTTTGTTTGATCGAACAGTTTGCAAGACCATTGTTGTCTTGAGGGTTGTTCGTATAGTATAGGTACTCCGTGACTTCATCAAGAAGGTAAGTAGACTAGTTCCTACTTGTTGTCTTGATAGTTCATTGAGCGTCTTACTTCTATCTTTTGTTTTCTTGTTTCCACTTTTCATATTGCATCAGTTGGTATCAGAGCAATTATATTGCATCATATAGGTCGTCATAGTTCAATAGGAACAAGCTCACAGATATGCTGGCTTCTTGCCAATTATTATGCACGATTTCATAAGGCCATTTTATTAAAATGCTGAGGCGTACGACCCGATCCCGTCATAATATGTGCACTGCCGAGGGTCGAACAACACGAACTATAGATACATCTATCATATTGCAAGGTGAAAGACCGCCCCCATTAGAGTGTGGTACATAAATCCTGCCGAGGAGTACGGCCTGATCCATCATAGTGTGCGTACTGCCGAGGGTCGAACGACACGAACATGTATCTGTCCTGCCGAGGCGAACGGCCCGATCCCATTAGAATAAGAAGCTTTGATGGGTCCTTGACCCCACTCATTAATAGTCATATGAGTTATACATTTTATGGATACTAGTCTTTGAGAATGCATAACATGGGAGAATTTCGTAAGGAGGTACAAGTAATCTGCGGCTTATCATGAAGCCCGTCAAATCTCTATAATAGCAAGTCCATCACTATACGCAAGTCTAGTCACAAATCGTAATGTAAAATAAGGAATTTAATAGGCAGGAGACAACTCAAGTAGTACAGCTATAGCATGGTGTGAACATAAATCTACCTGGAAATAACATGAATCTTGCTAGGCATGGACTCTCGTCACCTTGTGCGTACGTAGCCCCCGCAACAAGTAACACATAACTATTACATCACCTAGGGGTAATTTCCACCTCACAGGGTTAGACAGGAGACTTAGCTCGCTCTGAAGTTCCAAAACTTGCTCCAAAGCCTCTCTGATACCTCAAATCAAAGCCCGTCGATCCAAATCTACTCAAAAAACGTCCAAACCTGTCAAAATACATTCTAATATCTATAATTAATCATTTTAAACAATTTTTAACTCCGCTCGAAAAGTCTATAAAAATCAACCCTTGCGCCCACGTGCCCAGATTTTGAATATTTCCAATTCCATGTCCAATTTCGTGGTCAAAATCCAAAAAACCAATTTCTAGGTTTTTCTTCAAAATCTCAAATTTCTACTAATTTTCATGTTTAAATCCATATATAAACCAAGTATTTAACTTGTAATAGGTGGGAATCACTTACCTTGTGTTGGGTGATGAAGAAACTCCTCCAAAATCGCCCACAAGCTCGGCTCCCATGGAAAATTTCAGATAAAAATGAGCCAAGCCTGTTTTTGCTAACTTATACACTGCCTAGACAACCCTTCTTCGCGTTCGCGTGAAACGCCTCGCATTCGCGAAGGCCAAATGCCACTACCCTAGAATCTCTTCTTCTCGTTCGCGACCCAAATGACATGTTCGCGAAGCCTTCCGTCCTCATTGCTCCGCGTTCGCAGGGTAAGCCTCGCATTCGCGTAGGCTAAAAGGCTCCAAGGCCCAGCTCCCCTTTCCTTCTATGCGTTCGCGGCCTCCCTCTCACGTTCGCGTAGGTTGCTTCAATTTTCCCTACGCATTCACGACAACTATGTCATGCTCGCGTAGAACAAAATCCATCGGCTCAAAATCCTTCTTCGCGAATGTGGGACTCCCTTCGTGTTCGCGAAAGAAAAAACCAGAACCAGCAACCAGCAGCATCAAAACACCAAAACTTAGTATGAAGCCACCCCGAATCACACTCGAGGCCCCCGGGACCCCGTCCAATCACACCAACTAGTCCAAATACTAGACTCGAGCCTGCTCGAGGCCTCAAATCACATAAAACAACATCACAACTACGAATCGTGCCCCAATTCAAGCTTTAAGAACTTTAGAACTTCAAACTTCTACATTCGATGCCAAAACCTATCAAATCAAGTATGATTGACCTCAAATTTTGTACACAAGTCCTAATTGACATTACGGACCTACTCCTACTTTCGGAATCGGAATCCGACCCCGATACCAAAAGTCCACTCCCGATCAACTTTCCAAAAATCATCCAAATTTTCAAATTTCGTCAATTGACACCGAAACAACCTGCGGGCTTCCAAATAACGTCCGAACACGCTCCTAAGACCAAAAATCACCATATGGAACTATTTCCAGGCTCAGAGTACCAAACAGACATCGATTACATCAAAATCCACTTCAACCCAAACATAGAGAATTCTTAAACCTTTCAAAATGCCAACCTTCCGCAATAAGCACTAAAATACTCCCGGGCCACCCGATACTCGATCCGAACATATGCCCAAGTCCGAAGTCATCATACAAACCTATTGGAACCTTCAAATCCCAATTCTGAGGTTGTTCACTCAAAAGTCACACCTAAGCCAAATCTTTCAACATAAAGCATCTGAATTTAGAATTTTCTTTCCAAATCAATCCCGAACTTCTCGAGATTCAATTTCGACCACACGTGCAAGTCATAATTCTCGAAGTGAAGCAAGGATTCAAACCGCAAAACGACACACTAGAGCTTAAAATGACATCATTTCACCCGGTGCCATATTTTGCCCGAGCACACCACTCTATATCTGTGAACTCTAGAGGAGTAACCCTCAACTTAGGCCGACGAGGCCTACCTGTGAGCTAAGAATACCAATCAAGGCCGATGAGGCCATATTCTGAATCATCAGAAAATAGCGTCGCTCTCATTTGAGGGGTAAATATACCCAAAGCTCATATACATAACTGTGCAGGCCGACGAGGCCGCCATGAATGTCTCCAACAAGCAATACCAAACTGAACATATACACAGGGCTGGTATGCAAAATACACAGGACTCATCTACAAGCCTTTAGAGATAACTGAATTGTATCAAGGTTGGGACAAGGTCTCGACTTACGCATCAAACATGTATATATAAAATGGACTCCAAGGTCTAGACCTGGTAAATCCGAGATAGTGGAGCTTACCAACAAAGATGATGTTTGACTGTGTTTGCTCGGAAGGTCTATCCAGCTGTCTATCAGGAGATGTAGGCATGAAATGCAGTGTCCACGGCAAAAGGGACATCAATACGAAACAATATACTGAGTTTGTAAGGCAACAAAATAGCTGAAAACTGAAACTAAGTTGATAATATAATAACTGAAAGTAACTGGGAGTCAAAGGTAATTTTAAGATATGCTTACCTGCTGATATCGAGTCAAATCTCTCAATATAGTAAGTAAAATAGATGTAAGGCTCTATAGGGCTCGGTACGTGTAACTGCTTTGTCGTAGTAGGTTCGCTCATAGGCACTCGGCTACACTAGGCTCTATATCATGGCCACTCTAGGCTCGCTTATAGGAGCTCGACCACAATAGGCTCGGTAAATAACTTTTCATCTGATCGAAGGTAACCCAATAGGGGCCTGCCATCGATTATAGCTCGATGGTGGCGAAAATACTATAATACTCTGTGTGTGTGTGTATATATATATGTGTGTGTGTGTGTGTGTGTGTAGAGTCTCTGCTCTCTTGACTGGAAGAAGATAATACTTAATTAAATATAAAGTCGCGATAAGGGAGAATAAGATAACTTATGTGACTAGGATAATGTACATAAATATAGGAGTACGAACTTCTCCTTATGTCTCGTTAGCCAACACACGTAGTTACAAGATCATGCCAAATAAAGGAAAGGTTTAGCCTTAACATACCATGGCAATCTTCTCTATAATTATTGAACAAGCTTAATATAATCTTCTTACGTCTATAATGAGTAAATCGACTTCGTCAACATCATATGAGCATTGTAGCTCTCATATTTCAAAGCCAATGTTCTACAAGAAAATGGACAACACGTCCCCTGTTTTTACTACATCCCATAAGTTACTAAAAGTCACCAAACAGCCCAAACAACAACTAATAGCAATAGGGAACACAACAAGCACAATAACATGATGAGTGACAAGCTCGGTTCATGCCTAATAACACTATGTTTTGAACCCTTTACCTTTAATTTATATTCAGGAAAATGTTGATAATAAAAACAAAATATACTCAGGTTATTCCCTAAATTTTCCAGCCATAAAACGCTTCAAGATACCTCCCAAACAGTCCAACAATCAACAACATTACTAACAAGCCTTTCGATCAATATCTCACATGTTCTAGTTTCAACGACTTAGCCATAGCTTGGATAAACTCAAATACATGTAGAGTAAGAGGTTAAATAACATTAAATGGATATAAAATCTGCAATTTGAGTTTACTTCACCATGAAATATCCTTCCAACGCGGCCACAAGAACAAGGAAGCGAAACTAGCAATCAATTCGGGTTTCTCGGCACTGGAATCACTTTGAAAGACTTGAAATTACCTAAGGTTGATATGAAACCTTGGGAGAGTATTTTACATAACATAAAAAAATTTAAACCCCCCCCCCCCAAACACAAGCTCGAAACACACCAAAGTCAGCAACCACAAGAAGAACAAGAAATTCACTAGCGTCACAGGATTCCCGACAATTAATTTGTGTTGTTTGCCCTAGGTTTGGGTCTTGGATCATAAGAGAAAATTGAGATAAAACTTTAGGTGTAAAAGATGAAAAATAATGAGTTAAAATTGGCTTTAGGCATCACATATATATCAAGATATTCTCAACCGCCTAAGTGGGTCCCATTGGGAGCTACTTGTGCAGTCTCGCAAAAATGCGAATAGATCTCTACTCCGACGTCGTATCAACAAACAATTTACTGAGTTGGACACTAGACTCATAGATCTTCAGTTTGATATGTGGATCATCCCGTAGATCTTATTATATTGAGAGAAAAGCTCTTCTACATTTGACCTAATTTTCAGTACGTTTGTGAATGTAACTTGTGATGACCTTTCCCAACTTTTATTTCACAACTCGCTTGACTTCAAAACGTAGCACAAGATTATCATACGACTAAAATAACTCATAACATAACCTCCTTATCATGTTAAGCACCCTAGTCTCACCCTAAAAATACATGTTATAACATTCCTAACTTGTTAACTTTCGGCACAACTTATTTTCTTCAATTATATTATACGCCATCCAACTCTTTTGATACTTGTTATCATGATCTTAATATTTGTATCTTCCAAGGTAACATTATTGACTCACTTTATGTACCTTCAAAGATGATCTCAGCTATGAGTTTAAATCAATTGACTTATGACGTACTCTTACGTACGAAACATGGGGTTTAACATCTTTTCCCCCTTTGGAACATTCGTCCTCGAATGTTGAATGGTGTGCTTATCAGTCTCGTAACCTATAGATTTTATGAATATTTTAACACTGTCCTTTTCATCTCGACAATTGTTTTGTGAATAAATCCAAAGGCCAGGCCATTCCTCTCTTTAGGCCTCTTTCTCACACCACGACTTGTGGTCAGAATTCTTCGGATCTCGTAACCATTGCTACCTTATGTCATGTAGCCTGTATGCCTTTGTCCTTGTATGTGTGCTTATGCGACTCGTCTCTCCTTTTTCCTTTAGGCCTCACTTTGTGAACAAATACATAACTATGACAAGTTGTCCCTCTCGGCATCTATAGGTTTATTGAAGTCCTTTGCTAGGTGTTTTATCAAACTTACGACTATTGCTATACCTTGTTTCATATCATTCATCACCTATGCTTATGGCTTCACTACATCTAGGTAGGTATGTGCCATAACACTTACTTTGATTTATTATTACCTAGGTCTGCTATTCAACTCCAGGTTACTCTCTCGCTGCTTATCATATAAGTATAAATCTAAGTCCTTTAGTGCTTCCTCATTGCTTTTCATCTTAAGAATGACGGCCTAATCTCATCTCATACTCTGTAACTATTATGCATATATTATTGATTCACCTTAATGTTGATCTATAATCTGCCGCTGATAACTTGAAACCTCTTATGTAATACGTTGTCACTAGGGCTCACGTCTCATCGAGGAACATCAGAAGTTATTTGCTTGATCCACTTAGGGATGATACTAGACTTCAATAACCGTAATTCATGGCATCCAAACGTGGTTCATTTTATGGGGGGTATTCTTATCTTGTGCAATTCATGAAATCCCTTTTCTTTAAATCATTACTCAATCGAAGGCCTAAACGTCATTCTCTTATCATTTATCACAATTTCACTCTCATTCTACTACTAGGGCAGCATTCACTTTTTTCTAAATGCCCCTAGTCATAAACTCTTCCCAGTTCATTCAGGCTATACTAAGCTTTTTATAACTTACGGAAACCATCAACTCTCTTGTTTTGATGGGCTTAATCCGGAGGCCTTACCTATTTTCGTCACCTTCTCACTCACCTTTTCTTATTCTTACTCTTGTCTGCCTAAAACATTGTCGCTCTACCATACTTTATCTTAAGACCTATACATATCTATTTATAATACTCGTAACCTTTCTTTAACTTGCTAGCGCCATAGATTTCCTTATGTTATTCTAGAACCTCAAGAGAGACATCACATTGTCTATAACTCTTCTTTTCTCTCTTAACTACAAATATCGGTACTTAGAATCATAGGCTAAAAGATATGCCACTAACGACATCACTATCATTTCTGGATACTGAATCACGGCGCCTCTAGCCTTCTATCTGAAGTCTGGACTATTCACAACCTTCTTCACTTGAGCATCGTGCACCTTCTTTACCTTTACCTTTCTTACCTATAAATCTTTCATTGTATCTTCCGTCGCTCTCATAACCTCCCTTTCATATCGATGGAATTTGCGTCTACACCTTAAAGTTCTACTATAGTACTTGCACCTCTGATGCATACACAATCTATCAGAAGCGTGAAACTGACGTCTTATGAGGTCGGTACTCTTCTAACTGGCTTTATTGTAGAGTCGTTATAGAATATGGTCGTTGTACTATCTCTCTTGTACCTCTAATATTAAGAGTGACTCTGCAATGTTCTGAATCATTATTTCTATAATTATCTGGTTCTAATAGTCAGGCTCCTGATTCACATAGATGATGTAACTCTTTAGTTTCCTCTTCTCTCTCAGCCTTTAAATAGGCTTAAGCTATCTTCTGACTGCAGATCGGGGATATTAGTTATTACTTCGTGGACGCTACGGAACATTTATGATATAACCTCCTAACAATTCAAGCCTTTGCCTGTGACGTAGACTCAATTCTTTCTTTTAACTAATACCGGAGCCTCCTATAGCTATATCAATGTCAACATATATATTGCATGGATAATACTCCAAAATCTTAGGTGTGTTCATAACGTAACAAACTCTGGGTCATAGATTGATTAATTCCTTTGGTCCCGTCTCAGTTGCCTTTGAATACAAGCAATTACTTTTCTCGGTTATTTTGCCACTTGCTGCATGAATAATTGGCATATCTTAGTGCCCACGAATACTAGAATTTTCTGTAACTCATATGAGCTCAAATATCACATTTGATTTTTTTTCTTCTCGTTCATTAGCTACAATAGGTGCCATTTTCTTATTGAGTGCATACAATGTTGTACTGACACTGTTGTTATAAGATCATTTCTTCTTTAGGTCACTATTCTTAGGTTGAAGCCTTCTTCCTTATTTCCTCAGCTAGTCCATCATTGTAGTACATAGGGAAGACCCGGTGACTCTTATAAAGCTGCGAGCTTGTTACATCGTATACCCAATAGAATTTTCGATTTTCTTACTCTCCTATAATTATCCTTAGTTACTTACCTCCATGCCCTTGTGATCTAGGGTTGCTTCTGAACTGAAATTTTGACTGTCTCCCCCATGGCACACTCTTTTTGATGCAATATTAAACGCGGAAATAAGAAAACAAAAAGATAGAAGCAAGACGCTCAATGAACTATCAAGACAACAAGTAGGAACTAGTCTACTTACCTTCTTGATGAAGTCACGGAGTACCTATACTATACGAACAACCCTCAAGACAACAATGGTCTTGCAAACTGTTCGATCAAACAAAGGAACAAGTTCAATTTTGAATCACACCAAAATTGGACAAGTTAATTCACACGATTTTGGAAGTAATGTGCTGCCGGGTTTTGATTGATAATAATGTCAAAAGGTTATCAAAATAATGAAGTGTTTATGCTTATATAGAATGAGCCTTTACCTAAATCAACTAGGAAAAGAATAACTAGTTAACCTAAATCAACTAGGAAAAGAATAACTAGTTAACCTAAATCAACTAGGAAACAACTAATTAACAAAAAGGCCACAATTTGGCTAATTTAAAGAATAGTCACGCAGGACCAAACAAATAAGAATTAATGTCTTCAATAACTACATAATAATACAACATAAACACAAATATACATCTTCAACATAAGATTCGTCCATAGCAAGATTTATGGACGCTTGGATCTTCTCCGAGGCTAATCAACGCCTTTTCTTGTCTTGTTCATAGATGGCATTGACAACACTTGATAAAATTTATTTGCATCATTCTCCCCCTCTTGAGAGGATTTCGTCCTCGAAATCAAAGCACCGTCATGTCCGAAAGCAATGCTACTAGACAATTCCATAACATAAGAGTTGTTATTGATATTTTGCGACATTTGACATGGTCCATCTCCCCGCGGAGCTAACTTTCCTTTCCTATGGTTCGGAAATCTTTCCTTTCGGAAGTGCACCCAAACCCAGTCACCTTTCTTTAAGTCCAGCTTTTTCCTTCCTTTATTCTTCTTGATACCTTTTCATAAGCATCCTCCAAACTTTTCCTCACCTTAGCATGCAATTCGAGCAACGCAGCTGCCCGATTTTCTCTGTCAACACTAATAACTGCATCTCTCGGCAAAGGAACAAGATCAAGTGGTATCAAGGGATTAAAACCATAAACACATTCAAATGGAGTAATGTTAGTCATGCGATGAACAATTCTATTATATGCAAACTCCATAATAGGTAATCGATCAGCCCAAGTGCCGGACTTCCCTTTGGTCAAAGCTCGAAGAAGAGCTCCCAAGGTTCGATTAAAAACCTCGGTTTGACCATCGGTCTGTGGATGATGTGATGTAGAAAACAAAATTTTGGTGCCAAGAGCACCCCACAAACACTTCCAAAAGTGACTCAAAAACTTAGCATCCCTATCACTAACAATAGTTCGAGGCACACCATGCAACTTTAATACATTAGCAATGAACAAAGAAGCAACATGTTGTGCATTATCACATTTTTTACAAGGAATAAAATGAGTCATCTTAGAAAACCTATCAACAACCACATAAATGCTATCATGACCTCCCCTAGATCGCGGCAGCCCCATCACAAAATCCATCGAGATATCTACCCAAGGACTAGAAGGAACGGGTAAGGGAGTATACAAACCATGATTAATAGACCTAGACTTAGCTCTTTTACACTCAAAACACGCTCCACATATTCTCTCCACATCTCGCCTCATCTTAGGCCCATGGAACTGTTCCGCTAATATAGCTAAAGTCTTGTCTACCCCAAAGTGTCCCATCAAGCCCCCACAATGCGCCTCACGCACCAACAACTCTCGCCACGAGGACTCAGGTATACAAACTCTCCCCTTCTATAAAAGGTACCCATCATGCCACTGATACTTCTCAATCCGCTGCCCACTAGTAATGGCATCATACACACTCTTAAATTTAGGGTCATGCTCATATATAGACTTAATACTCTCAAAACCCATCAACCTAGACGCTAACGTGATAGCCAAAGCAAACTTCCTAGATAGTGCGTCAGCTACTACATTCTCCTTTCCCTTCTTGTAATGTATCACATAAGGGAAACTCTCAATGAACTCTACCCACTTGGCATGTCATTTATTTAGCTTCTCTTGACCCCTAAGATGTTTGAGGGACTCGTGATCACTCCTAATTACGAATTCCTTAGGCCATAGGTAATGTTGCCAATGAGCTTTGTCGTACGTAGAGTAATTCAAGGCAGCCCCCTTTAACTTCTCACTAAAATAGGCAATAAGCTTCACATCTTGCATAAGAACACCTCCAATTCCCACCCCCGAGGCGTCACACTCAATTTCAAACGCCTTACTAAAATCAGGTAATAGTAACAATGGGGTAGAACTAAGCCTACGTTTCAACTCTTGGAAGGCACCCTCTTGCGGCTCTCCCCAACCAAAAGGCGTGTCTTTTCTCACCAACTCTGTGAGCGGTGCTGCTATGGTGCTAAAGTCTTTAACAAAGCGTCTGAAAAAACTAGCTAGTCCGTGGAAACTTCTAACATGTGAAACAGTAGTAGGAGTAGGCCAGTCCCTAATAGCTTCTACCTTAGATGCATCTACTTCAACACCATTAACACTTACAACAAATCCTAGAAATACAACATTCTCTACACAAAAGGCACACTTCTTGTAATTAACATATAATTTTTCAGCTCTTAATACTTCAAACACCTGCCTTAGGTGATCAACATGGTCATCTAAACTTCTACTACAAATCAGGATATCATCAAAGTAGACAGCCACAAACTTATTAAGAAACGGTTTAAGCACATGATTCATTAATCGCATGAACGTACTAGGTGCGTTGGAGAGAACAAAAGGCATCACCAACCATTCATATA
>MCJB01001887.1:2718-13802 GCA_002018475.1 Nicotiana obtusifolia
ATACTTCTTCTATTTTTTGTATTTCTTTTTTCGTTTGTTGTCTAATTTTTTCAATTTCTTTATTTCTATCAATTTCCTCATTTTCTTTTGCTAATATTACCATAGCTGTTAAACTATCTTCTATTTTAGCTGATTCTTTTTATGGCATTAAGTATAATTGGTCTCCTATTTTCTTATATCTTCTTCCTAAGTTAGAGTGTATTATAATTATTTCTACTCCTTCTTGGCTCCTATATGTATTCTCACTTACTGCATATTCTTCCTTGTTCATTTTATATTTATGTCAGAATTGATAAGTATATCTGTTAATATTTTCTTTATTTATTAATAGATAACGGTTAAAATTATTTTTATGTTCATTAAACTGTTTAAGAGAATCTTTCCTACAATTTTCCCTTAATGAATAATTTCTTTTTGTCAAAGTAATCCATTTTATTATTTTTCTTTTATATTCTAAAAGATTCCATCTATGATTATTGTGGAAACTAAGTGATCTAAACGAAGGGTGTTTTTTCATTCTCAATACTTAATATAAATACCTATTACTATTTTTCTTTTTCTTTTTAATAAATAGCTCTGACACTTTTTTATATAAAATTCTATACTGCCCCAGCAGAAATATTATACGATGAAATAAAACCTATTATACAAGTTGTCAAGATTGGACTCACTAGAGAAATGATTATACCAGAACAGATCGATATACAGCCCGAGATACCTAAAGCAGAGATACCAGAATTCTTTGCAAATAAAAGACTTATCGGACTAGCTACAATACTCAGTGAGCTAGCACATACATATTTGACTGAATCACCTATGTGGACATATTATTTAAGGGAACAAACTATGATCTATTCACATTCAAGGGAGATCAGAAGACAGGATATGGAAAATATAAGACAATGGATTATTAGCTTATTAAAGCCAGAGGAAATACCAATTACAAGAGCTATCAAGAAAAATTTTATTTCAGAGGATTTATTATCGCGATATTGCAAAATTATAGGACCTAAATACTCAGAACACATATGCTCGAAATGTAACGGAGAAGATAATATCATTTCAGAATTTAACATGGAGTGATTTCTTGGAAGACTCTACAACTACCACAAAATATGAATTAAGAAAGGAAGACAAAGATGACCGACAAAAGAAAAAAGAAGAATGCAAAGAAAGAAGAAAGGAGACTACTGCAAAAGACAAAGAAGAAAATGAAGGATGCTACACCTAACAAATAAATGAGGAAGACAAAAAGATTGAAAAGAAGGAAAGGGAGCAAACTACTGCAAAGTAATAAAGGAAGAAGAAAAAAGGAGAAAAAGACAAAGGAAAAGAAGACTGACAAAGAAGAGACGTGAAGAAAAAAGAGATAGGAAGGAAAATAACATAAAGAAGACAGCTATGTAATAAAGCCAAAAATAGGATAAGTTTTGCTTTTTGATCTTTAATTTTCAATCGTCCAAATGTAAAGAAAAGGACGGTTAACTTTTTTCTTTTTTAACTTTTAATTAGAATCGCCCATCTGTAAAGTTGAAAGGGCATTTAGGACTTTTTGTTAATACTTTTTCTTGTATAAATAGAAGAAGGAAGAGAAGGAGGAAGCAAGCCCCAAAGGCCTTCACAAGCCTTCACAAGCCCCAAGAAGCCTTCACGGGCAAATTTGCTCTCCTCTCCAATCTCTCTGACCCCTCACTCTTGTAAAACAAATACTTAGAAATAAACTACTTTGTTCATACATGGAGCATATATCACAAACTACTTCAAATACTACACAGGAAAATCTACCTACAGAGGTATGTTCATTTATCATTATGAATAGCTAAACTTTTATATTCCTAATAATCTCTTAAATGTTATATTAGTTTAATCATGTTATAGTATTGTTTTACTGAACATCTTTAGTAAGTTTGCCATATGAGTAAGTAGGCTGAGAGTAGTCAAGCCCAGGCTATGCCTTCCTAAGGTGGAAACCGAAAAAGGCAAGGAGGCCGTGTTAAGGGGAGTACACAGTGTTGAGGCGCTGCTAGGGTAGATGATTGAAGCCGAAAAAAGTATGGTAGTGACTAAATGAGATGTTCATTATAACTTTAATATAATATCATAAAACTGGCATAACATATATAGAGATTAGAGGGAATAAATATTTAGAATTAATGAAAATGATGAATACTTATTTGTCAGATAACAACCAACAATATAAGATACTGGTACTATATATACTTAGAAAACTTAATAATGACATTAAAGAAAATATATTGACTTATTAATTATGGAAGAAATAATAGAATCTACCATACAACAATGGTATGATTTTGACATACTATATAATATAGATTTATACGTCACAGATATCTATTCAGATTAATGATAAATCAAGAATATTTAGAACGTTGGATAAAAACTATGAAAAATCTAGATTTATTAGAAAAATTACTTATAGACAATATAACAAGTTATATTAGAATACATGACATAGAATATTTAGATTTTATTAACGAAAACGTTATAGAAATGAAGAGATTAATACCACTAAAACATGAATACCATGAAAAAGCCTTCCCTAAAAATTAATACTTAACAAAATGAATTCCGCACCCCCCCAGAATGGAAATTATACTTAATGCCAGAAAAAGAATCAGCTAAGATAGAAGATAGTTTAACAGCTATGGTAAGATTAGCAAAAGAAAATGAGAAAATTGATAGAAATAAAGAAATTGAAAAAATTAGACAACAAACGAAAAAAGAAATACAAAAAATAGAAGAAGTAAAAAATACCAGAATAATAGAGTTAGAAAAAGAACTAGCAATGTTAAAACAAATATATAAAGACAAGCTAAAAGAAAAAGCAAAAAGAAAAGAAGAAGAAGAAGAAGAAAGAAAATTATCAGAAGAAATAGAAAAATTTAAAACACAAATACAATTAGAAGACCAAGAAGTAAAAATAGAAGAAGTAAATGACGTAGATTCAGATATTACTATAGAAGATCACTACTCAGAAACTAGTGAAACATATACGGAACTTATGAAAAATATGGAATTAGAAATAAATATGGGAGATATAGAAGATAAACCTTCTACATCAGAAATATTAGAAAAACAAACGGTTTGTAATAATTATGAACATTATAGGACAAACAGAACCCCATGGAATAAACAATCAAAATGGGATAAACAATTGTATAAAAAATGGATACCTAGAAAATCAATAGAATAATATAATTCCTAGACTTAGATTGCGTAGAAGATATAAATAAAACAATCCAACTTTGGAGTGGATATATAGCAAAACAATTAATAGATAATAAAATAACAATAATTGATACACCAGAATATATAGAAAGAACCCTGTTAGGAACAGTAAAACTATGGATGCAAAATATGACAGATGAAAATAAAAATATGTTACGAAATAACAAAAAATCGACCAATGAACCCATAACTTCACCAATAGAAATATTACATAAATATGAAATAGGAAGAAATGAATTTAGTAGTATGCCAACAGAAATAGAGGAACAACAGAAAGATAAAAAGATGTATAGAAATTTAATAAATAAATTAACTATCTGTAATATGTGTTATTTGGATGAATATACTTGTGCATTTAGAGAATACTACTACAAAGGAACATATACAGTTGATGAAAGTAAAGAAATAAGAAAACTATATTATACTAAACTACCAGAACCCTTCAGTTCAAAAATTATAACAGATTGGAATGATGCAGGATTAGCAGATACCTTAGGAGCTAGAATAAAATTTATACAAAAATGGTTTGTAGACTTGTGTGAAAAGCATAAAGAAAATATGAAAATGGAAAAAATACTGATAAAAAACTTAGCCTGTTGTAAAACAAAAGTAGCACCTCAATTTGGTTGCACAGATAAATACTACAAAAAGAAGTCACGAAAATATAAGAAAACACCTTATAGAACAAAATACAAGTATAAAAAACCTAAAAAAAGATACTACATAAAAAATTATAAAAATAAAAGACCACATAAACAAAAGAAAATTTTATCTGAATGTAAATGTTATAATTGTGGAAAACTAGGACACATAACTAAAAATTGTAAAATACCTAAAGATCCAAAGAAAAAACAAATAATTGAAATCATAATAGAAAATGATGACTATACACAAATAGATTATATAGACTATGAAATAGAAAGTGAAGATAGTATATATGAATTATCCGAAACTGAAACTACAACTGATATAGATGAAGAAGATATTGAATATGACTGAAAGTGATATACAAATAATAAAACAAAAAGAATATCAAGATGAGGAATCATATGAACAAAAAATAATCTTTGATAATAATATGTTTGAACAAATAAAAGGTAAAGAACTAGACTTAAGAGTAGATAAAATTCTAGACGTACCTATAATAAAAAATTAGTTTAAACGAAAAACAGAAGAATATTACATAATACGCCAAAAAGAAAATATAATAGACTGTAAATATACCAAAGGAAAAGCAAAAATACCAATCATAAATAAAAAGACTATAAACAAAGAAATTCATGATATAAAAGCTAAAAACCCAATTAAATATGTACACCTAGGAGGAACAGAAATATTAATTAAAGCATGTTTTAGAGAAGGAATAGATACACCTATAGAAATATATTTGGCAAATGATAGAATTATACAACCTATAGAAAAAAGTATAATTAGTGCAATAAAAGGAAATTTAATATATCAAAAATTTAAATTTATTATTAGTGCAAATTATTCGGTAGCAATAGAAGATAAAAACATAGATAAATTGTTAGTATTATACTGGAAAATGTCAGGAATAGAACTGGCACCAGGTAGTAAAATATTTACAGCAAGATGTAAAAACTTATACATCTTAACAACCCAACATAAAATAACTACCAGAAATAAAATAAATAAAATAAAAATAGAAGACCCTTTTGACCAAATAGTTACTGTTATAGATAAAAATGACTATAGTTACAAAGAAATAGATATAGAAGAAGATTTAGAAATAGTCAGAGATAGAATAAATATATCTAAAAAATTAAGTCGTGGAACCCTATCATCATCATCTAGGACAAGTACATCCAAGAGATTAGAATATGACAGGACATGATAATAGAAGAAATAAAATCATACCAATATTATATAACAGGAATAATGGACCAAAGAAAATACCTCATATTAATCAATATAGGACAAGAAGAAAACTACATCATGAGAGAACTAGTACAAGAAGAAGAAATAATTACAAAAAAAAAATTATGTCCAGAATTACCAAAAACATTAGTAAATACAGATGAATACACCCTTAAAGAATTATTTATAGGAGGAATATCAATACTAATAAAATTTAAAATATATAATGGAGATACAAAATTAACTTTAGGAATGCAATGGTTGGACAACGTCAAACCATATAACTTAGAAGATAAGCAACTAACAATAACTTATGAAACTAAGAAAATCACAATAAAACATGAAATAATATAAATGACAAAAATCTATATATTGGTAAAAATTATAGTTGAAGGATATTACAATGGATATTATACACCAATGATAGATACAGGAGCAAAAGCTAATATGTGTGATCATAATTGTTACCAGATAGTAAATGAAAAAAATTAAAAACACCTCTTATAGTTACAGGATTTAACAATGAAGGTAGCATGATAGAATATAAAGCTAAGAATATAAAAATCCAAATATGGGATAAAATACTACACATAGAAGAAATGTAGAGCTATGAATTTACAAATAAAAATATATTATTAGGAATGTCGTTCTTAGATAGACTATACCCACACACGATAACAAAAACACACTGGTGGTTTACTACCCCATGTAAACAAAAAATAGGAGCAAAACGAGTAAATAATAGAATAAGGAAACATACACCATGGATAAAAGGAAGTGAAAAAATTACTCAAAAACTAAAAAATATAACACCAAATACCCATAAAATAGAAATAATTATATTTTCAATAGATAAATTAAAAATGATAGAAGAAAAGTTAGGAAGATTATATAGTGAAAACCCCCTGCAAGGATGGAAAAAACACAAAACTAAGATAAAAATAGAACTTATAGATGAAAATAGTATAATAACCCAAAACCCTTAAAATATAATTTTGATGACTTAAATGAATTTAAAATGCATATTACTGAATTAATAGAAAACGGATATATACAAGAAAGTAATAGTAAACATAATAGCCCAGCTTTTATATTTAATAAACATAGTGAACAAAAAAGAGGAAAAAGTAGGATGGTAATTGATTATAGAAACTTAAATGCAAAAACTAAAACATATAACTACCCAATACCAAATAAAATACTAAAAGTAAGACAAATACAAGGCTATAACTATTTTAGTAAATTTGACTGTAAATCAGGATTCTATCACCTAAAACTAGAAGAAGAATCTAAGCAATTAACAGCCTTTACAGTACCACAAGGATTTTATGAATGGAATGTATTACCCTTTGGATATAAAAATGCACCAGGTAGATATCAACATTTTATGGACAATTACTTTAATCAATTAGAAAACTGTATTGTATATATAGATGATATATTATTATTTTCTAAAACACAAGAAGAACATATTAAATTATTAGAAAAATTTATACATATTATAGAAATATCAGGTATAAGTTTAAGTAAAAAGAAAGCAAAAATAATGAAAACCCAAATAGAATTCCTAGGAATACAAATAGATAAAAATGGAATAAAAATGCAAACTCATATAGTACAAAAAATAATAAATTAAGAAGAAACCCTTGATACAAAAAAGAAACTACAATCCTTTTTAGGACTAGTTAACCAAGTACGACAATATATCCCTAAACTAGCAGAAAATTTAAAACCATTACAGAAAAAATTAAAGAAAGATGTAGAATATCACTTTGATGATAAAGATAAATTACATATACAAAAAATAAAAACTATGTGTACTAAATTACCAAAACTATACTTCCCTGATGAATAAACAAAGAATTTATATATATAGTTGAAACAGACTCAAGCAACCATAGTTATGGAGGGGTACTTAAATATAGATATATGAATGAAAAAATAGAGCACCATTGTAGATATCATTCAGGATCATATACTGAACCACAATTAAAATGGGAAATAAATAGGAAAGAATTATTTGCTTTATATAACTGTTTATTAGCCTTTGAACCATATATTGTGTATAGCAAATTTATTGTAAGAACAGATAATACTCAAGTTAAATGGTGGTTAACCAGAAAAGTACAAGACTCAGTTACGACAAAGGAAATATGAAGACTGGTATTGAATATTCAAAATTTTACATTCACAATAGAAGTAATCAAAACTGACAAGAATGTTATTGCAGATTACATATCAAGAGAAAGGTACACAGACAGATGATGTACCAGAAACAACTACTGAAGACCTATATTCAATCCTTTCCAAGTTATCTATACAAATAGATGGCATGGAAAGAAGATTGCAAAATCTAGAAGAAGCTAGTAGTCAGCAGCATGACTATAAACATGCGGAACTACAAAAAGTAACTAGCAGTCAGCAGCATGACTTAAAACATGCGGATCTAGAAGGAGACGATGGGAAACTCCAAAAAACCCATAACAATGTTTGTATTGATGCAGGAACTATAGCAAGCAGCACATCTACATCAAAATTACCTGCAAAACCAATAAATAAAAACCTTAACAAGCTATTTGAAAAACCATATACTACAATACAGAAAAACCCAGTTACAGTACAACCTCAAACCACTACCTATTATGAAAGCTTAAACCATGCCAAGAAAACCTATAACTATATATCTCGTACCTATATAGAAAACATGTATAAATTACAAACATTCCTTAACCTAAACCCGAGATCCAAAAATACCACTAACCCAGAAAGAGATTATATTACTTCACACCTACAAAGACATAATAAACTTATTGCTTTACCAGGAACCAACCCAAACCTAGTAAATACCTGCTACAACTATGGATTACTAAGTACTGTATATACCTCTACAGGAGAAGAAATAGCAACTATGACGGAATTATATAAAGCATTCACTACGTACAAAAGAATTACCAAAGGAATACTTTTTTATATAAAATTCTATACTGCCCCAGCAGAAATACTATATGACGAAATAAAACCTATTATACAAGTTGTCAAGATTGGACTCACTAGAGAAATGATCATACCGGAACAGATAGAAATACAGCCTGAGATACCTAAAGCAGAGATTCCTGAATTCTTTGCTAATAAAAGACTTATTGGACTAGCTACAATACTCAACGAGCTAGCACATGCATTTATGACTGAATCACCTATGTGGACATATTATTCAAGGGAGCAAACTATGATCTATTCTCATTCAAGGGAGATCAAAAGTCAGGACATGGAAGATATAAGACAATGGATTATTAGCCTATTAAAGCCAGAGGAAATACCAATCACAAGAGCTATCAAGAAAAATTTTATTTTAGAGAATTTATTATCGCGATATTGCAAAATTATAGGACCTAAATACATAGAACACAAATGCTCGAAATGTAATGGAGAAGATAATGTCATTCCAGAATTCAACATGGAGTGATTCTACAACTACCAGCGAAGACAAAGAAAAGAGGAAGGAAAAAGAAGATGAGAAGTCATCGAGGAAAAGACAAAAGAAGAAGATTGAGAAAAAGAAAGATTGATAAAAAGAAGAAAGAGACTGCAGAGAAAGGGACTGCAAGGAAATAAAGAAGAAAGGACACTGCAAAGAAAAAGACGTAAAGCAAAGGAAGAGACGTGAAAACGACATAAAAAAGACAGCTATGTAATAAAGCCAAAATAGGATAGTGTTTTGCTTTTTTGATCTTTAATTTTCAATCGTCCAAATGTTAAGAAAAGGACGGTTACTTTTTCTTTTTTCAACTTTTAATTAGAACCGCCCATCTGTAAAGTTGAAAGGGCAATTAGAACTTTTTGTTAATACTTTTTCTTGTATAAATAGAAGAAGGAAGAGAAGGAGGAAGCAAGCCTTCCAAGCCTTCACGGGCAAAAATTTGCTCTCCTCTCTCATCTATCTAACCCCTCACTCTTTTGTAAAACATATTTAAGAAATAAACTACTTGTTCATACATGGAGCATATATCACAAACTACTTCAGATACTACACAGGAAAATCTACCTACAAAGGTATGTTTATTTTTCATTATGAATAGCTAAACTTTTATATTCCTGATAATCTCTTAAATGTTATATTAGTTTAATCATGTTATAGTATTGTTTTACTGAACATTTTTAGTAAGTTTGCCATATGAGTAAGTAGGCTGAGAGTAGTCAAGCCCAGGCTATGCCGTCCTAAGGTGGAAACCGAAAAAGGCAAGGAGGCCGTGTTAAGGGGAGTACACAGTGTTGAGGCGCTGCTAAGGTAGATGATTGAAGCCGAAAAAAGTATGGTAGTGACTAAACGAAATGTTCAGAATAACTTTAATATAAGATGATAAAACTGGAATAACATATATAGAGATTAGAGGGAATAAATGTTTAGACTTAATGAAAATAATGAATTCTTATTTGTTAGATAATAATCAAGAATATAAAATACTAGTACTATATCTACTTAGGAAACTTAATAATGATGTTAAAGAAAAAATATTTGACCTACTAATTATGGAAGAAATAATAAAATATACCGAATTCATGCAGCTAATAGAACAACAATGGTATGATTTTGACATACTATATAATATAGATTTATACGACTCAGATATCTATTCAGATTAATGATAAATCAAGAATATTTAGAACGTTGGATAAAAACTATGAAAAATCTAGATTTATTAGAAAAATTACTTATAGACAATATAACAAGTTATATTAGAACACAAGACATAGAATACTTAGATTTTATTAACGAAAACGTTAAAGAAATGAAGAGATTAATACCACTAAAACATGTATACCATGAAAAAGCCTTCCCAAAAAAAATTAGTAGATAATAAAATGAATTCCGCACCCCCCATGATCATTTCTCTAGTAAGTCCAATCTTTACAACTTGTATAATAGGTTTTATTCATCGTATAATATTTCTGCTGGGGCAGTATAGAATTTTATATAAAAAAGTGTTCCTTTGGTAATTCTTTTGTACGTAGTGAATGCTTTATATAATTCCGTAATAGTTGCTATTTCTTCTCCTGTTGAGGTATATACAGTACTTAGTAATCCATAGTTGTAGCAGGTATTTACTAGGTTTGGGTTGGTGCCTGGTAAAGCAATAAGTTTATTATGTCTTTGTAGGTGTGAAGTAATATAATCTCTTTCTGGGTTAGTGGTATTTTTGGATCTCGGGTTTAGGTTAAGGAATGTTTGTAATTTATACATGTTTTCTATATAGGTACGAGATATATGGTTATAGGTTTTCTTAGCATGGTTTAAGCTTTCAGAATAGGTAGAGGTTTGGGGTTGTACTGCAACTGGATATTTCGGTATTGTAGTATATGGCTTTTCAAATAGTTTGTTAAGGTTTTTATTTTTTTGGTTTTGCAGGTAATTTTGATGTAGATGTGCTGCTTGCTGTAGTTCCTGCATCAATACAAACACTGTTATGGGTTTTTTGGAGTTTCCCAACGTCTCCTTCTAGATCCGCATGTTTCAAGTCATGCTGCTGACTACTAGTTATTTTTTGTAGCTCCGCATTTTTATAGTCATGCTGCTGACTACTAGCTTCCTCTAGATTTTGCAATCTTCTTCCCATGCCATCTATTTGTATAGATAACTTGGAAAGGATTGTATATATGTCTCCAGTAGTCGTTTCTGGTACATCATCTGTCTGTGTACCTTTCTCTTGATATGTAATCTGCAATAACATTCTTGTCAGTTTTTATTACTTCTATTGTGAATGTAAAATTTTGAATATTTAATACCAGTCTTCGTATTTCCTTCGTCGTAACTGAGTCCTGTACTTTTCTGGTTAACCACCATTTAACTTGAGTATTATCTGTTCTTACAATAAATTTGCTATACACAATATATGGTTCAAAGGCTAATAAACATTTATATAAAGCAAATAATTCTTTTCTATTTATTTCCCATTTTAATT